>CAUYQG010221062.1:0-17098 GCA_963574415.1 Tarsius wallacei
AATCCCTTAGTCTTTTTTTTTTTTTTTTTTTTTTGAGTTTGAGTCTCAATCTGTCGCCCAGACTGGAGTGCAGTGGCCGCTCCCGGCCACCGCAGCCTCGACCTGCTGAGCTCCGGCGATCCTTCTGCCTCAGCCTTCCAAGTAGCTGGAACTGCAGGCGCGCGCTACCACGCCCGGCTAATTTTTTGATTTATTGTAGAGATGAGGTCTCGCTTGCCCAGGCAGGTCTCGAACCCGCGGACTTAGGCAATCCACTCACCTCAGCCTCCCAAGGCGCAGGATTACAGGCTGAGCCACCGAGCCCAGCTTCCCTTAGTCTTATAATGCTAACATTGCTCAGCACATTCCTGATTTTTTTTTTAATGTTTCCAATTACCCTGATTCTAAACAACTGTGGCAGTCTCAGCCCTAAATTGTTAACTATTGTTCTAACATTTTGGTACAAGTAATGCTCTTATGAATTCGGCAAGTATGAACTCATTTTCCAGGACTGGAAAACTGAATGAAATAATCAACATGATCCACGCTTGCAAATCTGGACTCTGGGCATATGATAACTTCATTAAGAAACAGTATCTTACAAGGCTCTGCTTGAAAGAGCTTTCCATCTCACGTTGGTATATAAGGGGAGACCCTCCAAAAAAATGGAACTATCTTTTTGTGGGTGGACCCCTTGTAGTACCTGCTTCTCCCATTAGGTGTGTGCTAGGGACATTGGCATCAGTGTACCAGTTAGCACTGTTGTGAGAGGCTGCCTTCAGCTTCAGTGAATTTTTTTGTGTGGCTATTCTTTCACTGCATTTGCCCATTTCATGATGGGTGATTTAGGGGAGTACCCACCCACACCACGCTGAATGTTCAGCAGTTTTTGACCAGAAAAACCAGCAGGAACCCTATGCCTCACCCTCCCTATTCACTTGATCTCGTCCCTAGTGATTTTTTGTTTCCCCAGGTGAAAAAAGCCCTCAAAGGGAAATGTTTCGCCCATGCGGAAGAGGTGAAGCAAAAAATGGCAGAAGCAAGAAAAGGTATCAAAATCGACAAGTTCAAAAACCGTTTTGAGCAGTGGAAAAAGCACCTCTATAGGTGTGTTTCAACAAATGGAGAGTACGTTAAAAGTGACTGAAGTATAAACACGTAAGAATAAATACACAATTTTTAAATAAATAAATTCCAGGCTTAAAAAAAAAAATATATATATATATATATATATATTAGTTAACTTTACTACCTGCACTGATGACCAGATATTTGTTGCTGTATTGTAAATATTTCAGTTCAATTTTTTTCACTAGCTTCAGTATGTACTGGATATACAAGGGAATACAAAAATAACCCGGAATTTTCTTTTGGAGGGCAGGCCCCTTGTAGTACAATCAAAATTTGTTCCTCCAGATCAAGTGGTCAACCAAAGTTGTTTTTTGTTTGTTTGTTTGTTTGTTTCTTGAGTTAGAGTTTCACTCTGTTGCACAGGCTGGAGCACTCACGGCCACTGCAGCCTCAACCTGCTGGGCTTAGGCGGTCCTTCTGCTACAGCCTTACAAGTAGCTGAAACTACAGGCATGGCACACCACACCCGGCTAATATTTGTGATTTATCGTAGAGATGAGGTCTCACCAAGTTGCCCAGACTGGTCTCGAACCCCCAGGCTCAGGCAATCTTCTCGTCTCAGCCTCCCAAAGTGCAGGAACTACAGGCAGAGCCACCACACGCGGCCACAACCAAAGTTTTAATCTGGAAGTTTTGAGAAGACTGCATCATGACATGCAGAAGAATGTGACTTGAGTTGTGGCAAACAGGTGACTGGTTCTTCCACCATGACAACATACCTGCCTACATCAAGCTGAGTGTTCAGCAATTTTTGACCCAAAACGGCATGACCCCCATGCCCCACCCTCCCTATTCACCTGATCACCCCCCAAGCGACTTTTTGTTGTTTCCCCCGATGAAAAAAGTCCTCAAAGGGAAACGTTTTGCCGATGTGGAAGAGATGAAACAAAAGATGACAGAGGCCCTAAAAAGCATCAAAATTGACGAGTTCAGAAACTTTTGAGCAGCAAAAAAGTGTCTCAATAGGTGTATTGCATCAAATGGAGAGTACTTTGAAGGTGACTGATGTTTAAACATGTAAGAATAGCCGGGCATGGTGGCTCACGCCTGTAATCCCAGCACTTTGGGAGGCAGAGGCGAGAGAATTTCCTGAGCTCAGGAGTTCAAGACTTGCCTGAGCAACATGGCAAGACCTCATCTCTACAAAATCAAAAAATAAATTGGGCATGGTGGCACATGCCTGTGGTTACAGCTACTTAAAAGGCTGAGGTGGAAGTATCACCTGAGCCAAGCAGATTGAGGCTGCAGTGGCCATGAGTGCACTGCAACTGCACTCCAGCCTGGGTGATAGAGTGAGACTCTGACTCAATAAACAAACAAACAAACAAACAAATAAACAAATTAATTAATTAATTAACATGTAAGAATAAGTGCACAATATTTTATAAATAAATTCTGGGTTTTTGGGGGTTCCTCTTCATATAAGGAGGCATTCTTTGACTCATTTATTTCTTCAATAAGCCTTTACTGAGTGCTTTCTATGTTGTAGAAATTTTCTTGAATACTGAGAACAAAAATTAGGGTATGATCTTTATACCTCAGAAGCTGACATTTTAGTGAGGAAAACAGATAAGAGAATCAGTTACTATAGCCTAGAGTGGTAAGGTACCTTAGAAGTATGCACATAATGTCCTCAAAGCACAGAGGAAAAGCATTTAAGTCAAAACTTTCTGAATAAATGTTTTAAATAATTTTTAGAGAATGTGTAGGAGTTAGCTTCCTAAACGAGGGGGAAGAGCATTCTCACAGCAGGAACAGGAGGTATAAAGGCATAGAGATATGAAACAGCATGATAAATAGCTTGGTAAGGTAAGATATTTTACTCATTTTCGTATTTTACTCATTTATTCATATTTTAGAAGATGAATATGGCAGAAGATGCAGTTTATAGAAGGAAGAAAAATAATAACCAAAGGGTGACATAGGTTGAGGGTAGTCTGTTATTATTTTATTTTTACTTTATTTTATTTTATTTGACTTGGCCTTAAAATTAAGGAAAAGAGTTATTAGAGAGAAAGCCTGGGCTAGATAATAACTGATGGAACAGAATGCTTGAGACTACAGGAAGAGATAGCATCCAAAACAAGTGAAAGATTGGTCTTTAAAGGAAGAAGGTTCACTTCCTCTACAGAGAAAAGAATGGAAGGAAATAAAGGTAAGTTTGTAGATGGTAGAGAAGGAAAACTGAGAAGAATTCTCACCTGATTAATGAAAGCAAGAAGGCATAATTCTCTTCCAAAAATGAGGAAATGAGTAGGGGTGCATGGTATAGTCATTAGAAAAATAGGAACAGAACTAATAATATATAGAAATATTGTTAAGAGGTATTAAGAGCCCAGGTAAGTTCCAAGGACATGAATTTGTAGTAGCACAAATCTACATGGCCGTATAATTTTTCTCTAATAGTGCTCAGTATCTCAGGCATAGAAATAGAAAGGTTAAATGTACTAACTGATTTAAGGCTGAAGTTTAAATGGAAAGTATAATAGAAGGACAAGACTGGTTAAAGTGATGGGTCAAATCACTGAGTTTGGAAAGAAAAGAAAAACAAACAAAAAAGAAGCTGGCAGATCATAGATCTTTAAGAGGTTGAAGATAACAAAAAAGATCTAGAGATGGCTACAGACAAAGAGCAATGTAGCAGAGCTTAAAGTTCAGAGGGAGGATAGTTCTGCATGATCACAAGGTCCGTGGCATAGTCAAGGGAAGAAATGAAGATGAATGTATTTCTGTTGTGGCCTATAAGGCCAGGGTGTTGAATGAGTCACATTAGAGGCATTAAAGACATCTAGGATAATAGCAGGATTAGGAGTGCAGAAAGTGCCATGAGCCAGGTACACAAGTGTCCTTGGATGATGGGAAGTGACCAGGTGGTTAGTAGATGATGGCAATATGGCACAGCCTCAAAGGATGGAGGAATAATGCTCTGGAAATGATGACAGATAGCAAGAAATGGCTTTTTCATTATATATAATGAAATACACACACACACACCCACACATATACATATATATATATATATATATATATATGGAGAGAGAGAAAGAATCTACATGAAAGGGATACAGGGGATGCAGTTAAGATAAGGGAGATGAAGAAGGAGAAGAATTTACACATAAGAAATGGGCTCCACAGCACGAAGTAGAAAGGTTGAGAAAAGGGGCAGTAGTGGGTAGAAAAAAGTAGTGAGGAAGGAAAACAGACAAAAGAATCAAAGAATTGAGAATGACACTGAAACAAGAGAGACTTGGCATGCTACACCACCTTTATGGACTTTAGTTTCTTTATATGTAAAACTGAACTAATAAAAGCTATTCATAAAGTGGTAAGTAGCCAGGTTAGCAACTAATAGGCAATCAATAAAAGGTATCAATTATTAATAACAAATACATACAAATACATTGTGGTATATTTATATTGCATACTTACAGTCCAGATTGATTAAAAAACTGGTTAGATCCCACCGAGCTGTACACTTTTAAAGGATGAGTTTTGGATTTAATTATGTCTTAATTTTCTTTTGAGTTGGCATTTCACTCATGTCAGCTAGGCTGGAGTGCAGTGGCACACTCATGGCCACTGCAGCCTTGGCCTGCGGGGCTTAAGTGAACCTTCTGCCTCAGCCTTCCAAGTAGCAGGAACTACACACACACATCACCATGCCTGGCTAGTTTTTTTATGATTTATTATAGAGACGAGGTCTCACCAAGTTGCCCAGGCTGGTCTTGAACTTCCAGGCTCAGGCAATCCTCTCGCCTTGGCCTCCCAAAGTGCTGGAATTACAGGCTGAGTCACCACTCCCAGCCAATTATATCTTAATTTTAAAAGCTAGTCAGAGCAACACATTTTTATATGTTCAAACATTTGTTATCAAATGAAGCTTAATTAAAAACTTCCTACCTTCCATTTGGTTAAGGGTTTTAATGAGTACATGTTTTTCAACATCTGAGTCCATTCTTATTATAATCAGCACCTAGTCAAAAATACGAATTTCATATATATAATATGTATAAATTATTATTCTTTTTCACAGTTTTCATGTAGTGACAAAATAATTGGTCACATGAAACTAATGAAATAAAATTATAAAGTAGATATTTGTTGTGAAAGATGCAAATGCTTAAATACAAAGAAATATATTCTGGTAAAATCAAACATTGATGAAAAAAATATTTTGGGCCAGAGCATTTTTAGCATTCCTCAAGTATCCCAACATAAGTTGTCTCTGCCTATATTGTTACTGTTAAGTTCAACCCAGACAAGTTTGAATTTGCTGATGAAACCAATGATTTGTTGCTATATTTTCCTACTTATTATTACAGCTTGGGGGGGGGGATAAGGCACATCAAATCAGTTTCAGTTTTAAATTTCTCACTTACTGGTTTAACTTATTTTAATACTTAAAAGATTTACCCAAGAAACTCTAAGGTTGAGGTTAAATATAAAGGGGAAAAAGAAGAAAAAGGCATATAAATTTGTGTCTAGATTTAGTATAAACTATCTGAAACACTTTCCTGCTTGATAAGATTTTAAGAAACATTTTCTCTTTAATCTTCAATAATGTAAGCTTCATATGCTTGATGTATGTAAGCAATTACTATCCAGTGTAATTTAAGACATAAACAAAGTACTTTTCTTTGGTAGAATCATTTATGATGATATTCTGGCTCAAGATTTAAAAATAAATTATTGTAGCTCTATTATTGTATATATGTCCATGGACTTATAGTACCAGACAACATTTTTGACAACTGGAGAATTAATCTATAGAAAACTGTGTACAATAAAAATGGAAGTTTTTTTTTTTTTTCAAGTTATAGTCTCACTCTGTTGCCCAGGCTGGAGTGCAGTGGCATGCTCACAGCCACTGCAGCCTCAACCTGCTGGGCTCAGGTGATCCTACCACCTCAGCCTTCCAAGTAGCTGGAATTACAAGCACATGTCACCATGCCTGGCTAATTTTTTGATTTATTGTAGAGTCGAAGTATTGCCAAGTTGCTCAGGTTGGTCTCGAACCAATCCTCTCACCTCCGCCTCCCAAAGCATTGGGATTACAGGCATGAGCCACTGCGCCCTGCTAAAAATGGAAGTATTTTAAAAATTCAAGACATATGAATAATGATGCCAGTCATCTTTTCTCTGGTCTGATTCTATTCTGTTACCTTTTTTAAGGAGAAAACTGCCAAGTGGCTAAATACCATACAGTATTTCATAATTTCAAAATTAAATGAAAACATTTATTTACATCCAATTCTTATTTAAATTGATTACTTGTATTTGCTTTATTCCACATTACTTAACCTTAATATGCTGTTGACTTTGCAACCAACTTAGTATCTGACATTGCAATTCTTGTATCTTGTAGTTGGTTTCTGGCTTTTTTTCTCTAATAAACTGTACAATTTCCAGTTGTCTCCAAACGTCATCCAAATAGGAGCCTAAAATGCTTTTGTAGATATCTTTTGCATTTGACAAATATCCTGTTAAAGCAAAATTAGAAAAAAATTGCATGTCTTTTTGCTTTTTGAGAAACTCCATGGTAAAAAGTCTGAAAGAATCAGAAAATCTTTGCTCTTTTCTGATTTTTATCAAAGATTAAAATTTTTTGAGTTGAGGTATTATTTTGTCACCCAATTTGGAGTGCAGTGATGATCATGGCTTATCAAGCCTCAGATTCCTGGGTTCAGGCAATCCTCCTGAGAAGCTGGGACTACAGGTGCATACCACCATGTACAGCTAATTTATTGATTTTTTGTAGAGTTGAGGTCTTGCTATGTTGCCCAGACTGGTCTTGAAATCCTGGACTCAGAAGCAATCCTCCAGCCTTGGCCTCCCAAAGTGCTGGGATTACAGGTGTGAGCCACTGTGCCTGGCTATCAAAGATACTGACTAATGAAAACTTTAAAATTGAATGAAGCTTAAAAATATGAACAGCATGTCTCTTTTTAAGCTGTATATCAACAATATACTCCATATATTCTGAATATATATCCTATCTTTTCCTGCCTCCTGGCTTGTTGAATGCTATTGTACTTTTCCTAAATCTCAAGATCTATAGTTACACGCAAGTCCTGTTGAAATGCTATTTAACTGGAATTTTCTTGGTATTTTATTTATATGACTTTTGTACTTGATTTTTGGTTATGTATATGATTTAATTAGCCTATAAGCTTTCAGGGTAGAATACATGGTATTTATACATAATTTGTATAGCTGCTAAAACAGCAGTGAATAAATTCAGACTCACTAAAGGCAATTTTTAAACACATATTCCTGAGACTCATCCTTGAAGGTTCGTATTCAGCAACTCTAGATTGTGTCCTAATGATTTCTATGTCTAAAAAGCTCTCCATGTGATTCTGCTGCACAGTGAATTTTATGAATTACCAAGCAATACATAACCTAGTAACTTACATAGATCTAGTAAATTTTGTAGATCAGGTGCTTAATAAATATTTAAGTAATACATTTAAAAAATTTAATGTTTATGTTCATATGTTTTATGTGTATGTATGTGTTAATTCTAATACAAAATTTTATATTAGAATTGCTAAACTGATGGGCAACTTAGAAATTGACTTAAATTCTTTCTGCCTCCTAGTCTTCAGGTGTACTGATTCTTCACACTGCCATCAGACTTAACCTTTTGAAAAGTAAATTTAATTCAGTAGCGCCCATGAAACTCTTTTGTGTAGCTTTAGCTCCTCATGATTTGGCTTTCGTATGTCTCCAGGCTTAGCTCCTATTGCTTTCTGCCATGTCCTCTTCAATCTAACCACATGGAACTGTAGGCAACACAACCATTGGGCCATTCCTCTATGCTCTTAATTCTGTCTAGAATACTCTTTTATACTTTTCCTGGCAAACTTCTATTTTTTTTATTTTTATTTTTTGAGTTGGAATCTCACTCCGTTGCCCAGGCCAGAGTACACTGGCATGCTCATGGCCACCCCAGCGTCAACCTGCTGGGTTCCGGCGATTCATTCCGCCTCAGCCTTCCAAGTAGCCAGAACTACAGGTGTACGCTACCATGCCGGGTTAATTTTTGATTTATTGTAGAGACGAGGTCTAGCCAAGTTGCCCGGGCTGGTCTCGAACCCGCAGACTCAGGCAATCCACTCGCCTTGGCCTCCCAAAGTGCTGGAATTACAGGCTTGAGCCACTATGCCCGGGTCACTCCCAGCATTCTTGTTTTGAGTTGGAGTCTCACTCCTTCGCCCAGGCTGGAGTGCAGTGGCATGCACGCTCATGGCCACCTCAGTGTTGACCTACTGGACTGAGCGATCCTTCCACCCCAGCCTTCCAAGTAGCCGGAACTACAGACACGTGCTACTATACCCGGCTATATTTATTTTATTGTAGAGACAAGGTCTTGCCAAGTTGCCTGGGCTGGTCTTGAACCCATGGGCTCAGGCAATCCACTCGCCTCGGCCTCCCAAAGTACTGGGATTACTGGACTGAGCCACCGAGCCCGGCCCACTCCCAGCATTCTATATTTTCCCTGGCTTCCAGTTTTCTGCCTTTCCTAAGCTACTAAAGGAATGCATTTTACGGTTCAAAGTGTAGTTTTCCTTCTGGGGTTTAACCTAGAAGACGAGGCACTACCTCGTCTCTACAACAAAAATTTAAAAATGAGCCGGGTGCGGTAGCACACGCCTGTAGTTCCAGCTACTTGGAAGGTTAGGCAGAAGGATCACCTGAGCCCGCAGGGTAATGCTGGGGTGGCTGTGAGTGTGCCACTGCACTCCAGCCTGGGCGACAGAGTGAGACTCTGACTTAAAAAAAAGAAAAAAATTCTGGAAGTGAACTGGACAGGCAAGTAGACCTCCATGGATTTTTCTTCTGCCATTGCACAGAGAGAAAGAAGGACAACTTAACTTCCGTTCAAGAGGTTTAGAGGAGTGAGAAAGCCCTCTACTTAAAATGTCCAAGGCAGTTAGGTTATTCATTATGGCTTGATACCTAGAGCTTAAGAAGTTTTCCAACAAGAATCTTATTTGTACAGTATTCCTCAAGGTAGCCAAATAGTAACGCCAAAGTGTAATTTAGTAAATGCATTTCTTAGAGGAGCAAAAATAATTAAGTCCAAGTACATAGCTCTCAATGGTCTCACTTAACCAGGACAAATTATAGAGTACTTAAAGGCAAATATTATTCAAGCAATCTTCCATAAACATTATCTCTCTAATCCAAGGTTTTGATAAGTATTGAACATACTGTACTTGGCTAGGTTACATACTTGGCCAAGTATTATAATTAAGCTACAGCTACTTTTAGAAAGCCCAACATGGTGTGTTTCCTTTCTTCTTCAGTAGAGTATTGATTCTGGACCATGTTGTCATATCTCCATCCTCAGACAAGTAAGGATTAGGCACTACAATCCTAGTTTACAGTACCCAAAACAAATACAAGGGTATAGTGTCACATGCCCTTTTATTTAATCATCCATCTTCCTTATACTTCTCAGTTTCCATAAAAGATTGTCAGTTCTACAAACAGTGAGGCTGACTATTATTTATAATAATAAAGCAGAATATCAGGACTTAGAATATCTGCTCCTAGTGCTTTAGAGAGAGTATAACTGTAATCCATTGCTGCCTGACACTTACTAAAACCCTGGATTAGAGAAATAATATTTACATCTGGGTCATAGGAAAGGGAAAATTTCTGAGTTTTAGATCAGAGAAATACTATTTTCACTTTATATTTGAAATAGGGTCTAGAAACTCTAAATTGTAAAACATAATCCCATAAAGCATACCATTACTAAAGAAGTCTAAATAATTCTGTAGTAAGAGACCTAAAACAGTAATGTAGTATGATAGATATTTTGACGGCTTAGAAAAAATTTCCAAAATCTTTAAAATTTCCAATATGTTTAAAACAGTTTGAGTTTTATACTCATTAGTCATATCCTAATTTAGACACAACTAAAGAAGAAATTTCAAAAGGTATTACTCTTTATACTTTAGTTATATTGTATCTAGCAAAGGTTCAAACACACAGACGTGTAATGAGGACCTAAAATATATATAGCAAAATGTCAAACTTCACATTAAAAAGTAGTGCATGAGGGCCAGATGTGGTGGTTCACACCTGTAGTCCCAGCACTTTGTGAGGCCAAGGTGGGAGGATTGCTTGAGCACAGGAGTTTGAGACCAGTCTAGGCAACATAGGAAGACCCCATCTCTACAAAAAGTTTTAAAAATATATTTGGCTGGATATGGTGGTGTGTGCCTATAGTCTCAGCTACTTGGGAGGCTGAGATGGAAGGATCGCCTGAGTCAAGGCTGTGGTGAACCATGATGTGCCACTGCACTCCAGCCTGGATGACACATTGAGAACCTGACTCAAAGAAGTAGTGCATGATAATGATTATAAATCAAATCTGCTTATGGCCATTAGGACTCTGTAATTCATACTTATATCAGGGAATCCTAAACCCGTTTCTCTAGGTGACAATGATTGTCAAAGACAATTTCTTGTAATAAACATAAACAGATAGAAAAATAAACATATTCCATTATAATCATGACATGTATATAATGTTTAGCAGAATAGAAAAGGGAGCTATATAATTTATTATAAGGTGTATCTTTTTCAGTAAATTGTTTCAGATGAACTATTTCAATAGAAAGAAAAGGAGAAAAAAATTTTCACCACCAACCCAATGCTGTGTCCAAGCTGCATGTTAAAAGGATATCTCTAATTGTTACCAGAAGGTGTAAGAGAGCAGCATGCTTGAATGCCATTTTTCTATCATCATTTGCACCTAAATAAGCAAAAACATATAAAAAAGTAGACTATATATATTAGAATTTTAGAATATCAGAATCTGCTTAATAATGATACCCAACATTTATTATTGAGTGCTTACTACTTGCTATAAAAGCTGGTTATTTTACTGAATCCATAACAAGTCTATCAGGAAAGTTTATTATGAACCTCATTTTATGGATGAGGAAATGGTCTTAATGAGGGTAAGTAACTGTCCAAGATCAATTAGTGAATAAAATGTGAAGCTGTCATTCAAACCTAGATAGCTAATCTTTGAGCAACTCATGCCTTTGTTGCTTCCAAAGAATATTTAGTTATTTCTTCTCCTACTGGGGAAAAAAGTCAATGATTCCCAGTTATGAAACAAGAAGAAAAATACATTCACTGCTTGATAGATAGTTGAAATAAAGCTGGAGGATCATGACATGAAGAAATATCTTGAAATAGAGGTGGACACCTAGGAACATTTGTTCAAAGATATAACTCAAACAAGAGACATATTCACAGGAACAGGCTAGTTGCTTAAATAACATGTTAATTTAGTTCCAGAGCTTTTTGAAGATGATAGATTGGATTTTTCCACATGTGAAAGACCAAAAAGATGAGATTTTAGGCCCCCTGCCCCAATTTCACCAGAGTAGCTCTACTTTTCTGTTTTTTATATACTGGAATCCCATGAGACACTTATTTGAACAAAGAGTTTCACTGAAAAGTTTGCAAATTGCTGATCTAATCAATGAAGATCAAGGCAAATACTCTTATGTAGTAAACATTGGGAATTAAGAGACAACAGGAAAGCCAATTATAAGTAGTACATCCAGGCCCTGGAAGGACATGAGGGAACAAGCTAATCATGACTTGCAAGAGATGAGAAAAGGGCAGAGAAACCATATTTGGTAGTTTTAAAAAAATAGCTAGTTTTTATTGCTATACTTAAAGTTAGCTAAACTTTTCTTCTCCAATATTTAATCTACCATTAATCTTATCCAGTGTACTTTTCATATCCTACATTGTAGTTTAGTCTCTAGAAATTTGGTTTGGGTCTTTGCTTTTTGTTTTTTGAGTTGGAGTCTCACTCTGTAGCCCAGGCTGGAGTGCAGTGGCACGCTCACAGCCACCTCAGCGTCAACCGGCTGGGCTCTGGCGATCCTTCCGCCTCAGCCTTCCAAGTAGCCGGAACTACAGGCACACGCTACCATGACTGGCTAATTTTTTATTTATTGTAGAAACGAGGTCTTGCCAAGTTCCCCGGGCTGGTCCTGAACCCGCGGGCTCAGGCAATCCACCTGCCTCAGCCTCCCAAAGTACTGGGATTACAGGATGAGCCACCGAGCCTGACGGTTTGGGTCATTTTTATGTCTCTAACTTTTTAGACATACAGAAACAGTTCTAATAAATTTCAGTTTCCTTCTCTGGTAATTCTAATATCTTTGTCAGTTCGGGATTTGCTTTGATTGAACTCATTATGAGTTGTGTTTTCCTGCATCTTGGTACACTTGGTTATCTGGATGTCTGGATTGGATGCCAGACATTGTGAATGTTATTTTGTTAGGTACTAGACTAGATATTTTTGTACTCATATAGATTGTCTTTAGCTTTGTTATGGAATGTAGCTAAGTTCCTTGGAAACAGCTTAATCCTTCGGATCTTGCTTTTGATTTATTAGGCAGGCCCAGAGTGGTGCTAAGTCTAGGAATAATTATTCCCCACTACTGAGGTAAGACTTTTCTGAGTACTTAATCTATGAATTATGAGTTTTTCTAGTCTAGCTGGTGGAAACAGATATTATTACTTGTCCAGTGTGACTGCAAACTAGTCCCTCTAATCCTTTCAGATGATTTGTTTCCCAACCTCAGGTAGTTACTTCACATATATTCTTTGATCAATACTCTGCTGAGTACTTGAGGGAAGTCCTCTGCACAACTCTAGTACTTTCCGTGTGAAGCTCTTGACTCTCTAATAATCTGTTCTCAAATTCTATTTGTCTTGGTGTCCCTGTTCTCTCAGCTCTGTTTCCTCAGCTCAGATTGCCCATTGGCCTCTGCCTCAGGTTCTTCCCCCTATGCCATGGCCTGGCAACTCTTTCAAGGCTGTAAGCTAGGTTAACGGTAAGGCTCACTTCACCTGTTTTTCATCTCTCAGAAATCACTGTCTGTCATTTGCCTGATGTCCAGGGTCTTAAAAACTGGTTTCATGTATTATGTCTTTGTCTTTTTTGTTGTTATTTCTGGCAAGAGGGTAAATCTAGTCTCTACTACCTGCCAAAAGAAAAAGTCTAGGATTGATTTTAATTAAGCTAGCTTTTACCCGTTTTTGGGAGAAGACCGAGTGGCTCAGATGCTAACAATAATAAAGTTAATTTAGTATCTGCAATAAGAATCTGCCAAGTAATATATGTCAATTGGGAACTTCACTGAGAAGCAATGCCAGATGATATTTCTTGCATTTTTCTCCTTATTTAGCTGATCGTCTAGTACTGGCCTGGATGGGTGCCATAGGGTGGATTACAGTTAGTTATTCCTTCATCCACCACTGACTTCTGAATCTTCTATACTCAATTTTTACTAATTTGATATAATCATCTCTAAACTTACAGCTTTAAAAATAATGTGACCTTCATTTGCACCCACCTTGAATAACAGCATCACTTACTGCTTTTTCTTGTTCCTTTAAGAGAAATCTTGTTTGGTCAAAAATAACAGTGGAAAATTTCCAATTAGCAGCAGGGAGAGTACAGAGGCATACAAGTTTTTTTAAGATAGGAGCAGCTGCTGCTTCTAGGAGGCAATATGCTTGGCACTGGCTATCTGCAAAAACAAAAGCATTAAAGGCAATGTTTTTATAAAGATGGTATGCTCTTTTTGATACACCAATTAAACATGTCACTTCATGGAAGCCTGAACTTTTATCTAAACTCTTAACTGAGTAAAAAATTGCAAGACTGGATAGAGAATTATTTATTCTAAATAGACTAATAAAAACAAACAAACCCATATAATTATATGAATATATTATTTATTAGAAAGGATTTATTCAGTAACCAATTTGACATGGCAAGTATTAAGATTCATGTAAAGAGAATCACATAATGTTTAATTTTTCCTTCTGCACTATTAGCTTGCAACCTTAAGCCAAATACATTTGTAACAATAAAAAGTTCCTTAGTTCTCATTAGAATCATTATTTAAAGATTTGCAAAATTGTCTAGAGAACATAAATAAAATTGAACCAAGAGAATGAAAAGATATTTGAGACCCGTTTATATATCTCCTTATTGATTTTCATAATAAGTATGATGTTCTTAAGCAGGCTGTTATTTAGGAGTAAAATAATATTCTTCTTTACAGTAGAACACACACAAAAAAATCAATATAGGAATCAATGATAACTTATTTACATCACTGTGACAGTGGGTAAGAGAACAAGAGAGAACAACCATTAGCGGTTCATTTTCCAGAGTGGGCAGACAAGTCTGAGGAGTTGCAGTTGTTCCCCAATTAATGTAGGGAAGAAGCAGCAGTTTAAACGAAGGAAGAAATAACACTTAGTGCATTGGGGTAGGGCAATGGGGAGAGACAGAGGCAGTGAACAGGGCATTCCAGGTCTGAAAAACAACTTGAAAGTAGGAGTGGAATATAGAAATATCTGAAACAAGTGAGAAAATGACATGGAAAATAAGGTATATCCTAGATATCCAGGAAAGGACTTTCAAACTAAGCAAATTTAAAGCATTTTAAAATAATGTGGCCTACCTGACGCTTGAATGTCTATGACATTATCTGTTCCCCCTTCCTGATTTATTTTTTCCAGGGTTCTATTAGAACAAACAATAGGATTCTCTTCTTGAAGAGTCAAAGAACATTCTTCTTTACCTTGAAATTCTAATAAAAACATTAATTTGTGTTGTTCAAGAGAAACTTAATGTTGCCTTAGTTTAATGCTTTTTAAAAAATATGATTACAGTTGTTAAATTCCTTCCCTGAAATACATCAACATTAAATTGCGCAACTATTCGGATCAAGGGACCTAACACTGTGCTGGATAGGTAAACGAATGGTAAAAATGGAAAGAACTTTGGCATCAGATCAGTGTTTCAATCTCAGTTCTGACACCAGCCTCAGTTTCCTCATATATAAAATATGAATAAAAATACCTACTTTTTAACTACTGTTATAAGGATTAAACACCAAGTATAGTTTCTGACATATAAAAGGCATATATTGTTCTAGTTAATTTCTCTGTGATTTTCCACATATCTGTCCTTCTGCCAGCAATCTTCTCCTCTGCCTCAATGTTTCCCCATTTCCATCCTTTCTTAACTAGGCCAATTCTTACCACTCACCCTGCAGTTCTCAGGCATCTTCTATAAAAGTCTTATGTAACTGCCTTCCCTACTTTCAGGCCAGCAAAGTGCCTCTCTTATTTGTCTCCTCAGCACTTTGTGCATACCTCTCTCCCAGCACTTGTCACATTGTACTGAAATGATCTACCTGTATATCTGACCTACTCTATTACACTGTGCTTCTCAAGGTCAGCAACAGCATAATATTTATCTCTAAGATGTAATTTAGTACCTGGCACAGAGTGTTCAATAAACATTAGTCATTAGTTTTCTTTCTTCTTTGCTAGGTATTATAGAGGGTTCATACACACACACACACACACACACACACACACACACACACACACACACAAAGTCTAGTTACTTTAACCAGATTGTACTGTCACCCATCAATAATAAAACAAGACAATTTTAGAACACATTACCATCTTTAAATACATGGCTAAACATATAATAATGAAGAATATCCTAAAATAGATTACTTTCTACTTTCAATGACTTATAAATAATTGGAGTAAACATGATCAAATAATATTAATTATTGGATTTATTTATTTATTGTAGAGACATGGTCTTGCCAGGTTGCCCAGGCTGGTCTCGAACCCCTGGGCTCAGGCAATCCTCTGGCCTCGGCCTCCCAAAGTGCTGAGATTACAGGCTTGAGCTACCACGCCCGTTCAGTTGTTGGATTTTTTTTTTTTTTGAGTCAAGGTCTCATGAGTATGGCTCACTGCAGTCTCAAACTCCTATACTCAAGTGATTCTTCCATCTCAGCCTCTTCAGTAGCTGGTACTACAAGTATGCACCACCACACCCAGGTAATTTTTTTTGTTTTTTTGTAGAGATGATGTCTTACTATGTTGTCCAGGCTAGTCTTGAACTCTTGGCCTCAAGCTACCCTACCACCTAAACCTCACAAAGTGCTGAGATTACAGAGATGAGCCACTGTGCCTGGCTAATTACTAGAATTTTTTTTTTTTTTTTTGAGTTGGAGTCTCACTCTGTTGCCCAGGCTGGAGTGCAATGGCACACTCACGGCCACCCCAGTGTCAACTGCTGGGCTCCGGCAAGCCTTCTACCTTAGCCTTCCAAGTAGCTGGAACTACAGGTGCATGCTACCACACCCGGCTAATTTTTGATTTATTGCAGCAATGAGGTCTCGCCAAGTTGCCCAGGCTGGTGTTGAACCCATAGGCTCAGGCAATCTTCTCACCTGGTGCTGGGATTACAGGCTGAGCCACCGAGCCCGAACTAATCACTGTAATTTTTAAGTGGGTTTAAGAAGTTTTAACATTTCTTGCCCCTTCAGAGCAACTGAAGAAATAAACACAAGAAATAAAATACCAAAATAATTACCTCTATTACTAATAAAGGCTAAGTTGGGAAACAGCTTAGTTTGAGAGTCCGTCCAGTGAACTTGCTAATTAAACACTGGAATCAGGCAGAGTTACCCACCTAGTCCTGGGGTATGCTGGACTGGATAGGATACCCTACTGGGTAGCTACTAGGGGGTATTGCCCAGAAAAGAGTCATGCAATACAGACACCAAAGAGAATGTCTGTTCCTCCAGGGAAGCTAATTCTCACAAGCCCAATTTATTATTTCTAAATTTACAATTCAGATAATTCTTTCAAACTGCTCTAGAGAGAATGTATAAAGGGGCAAAGAGACAGAATATAACACTAATTGAGGGGAAACATCAGGAATACAGAAGCATTCTCACATTACACTGGTATTCCTTTGTTTAGTAGATTAATAGCTAATTTTTTTTTTAACTCATAAAGACTAAGAATAAAAAAGAAAATGAGGGAAAGCAGTAAGAAAGGCAAAATGTTTTTCTTCTTTCTTGCTGCTTTCCCTTATTTTCTT
>CAUYQG010221063.1:0-16051 GCA_963574415.1 Tarsius wallacei
CTGGATAAAGAAAATGTGGTATATATACCCTACGGAATACTATGTAATAATAAAGGAGAACAAAATTATGGACTTTGCAGCAACTTGGATGTAACTGGAGATCATCATACTAAGTGAACTATCACAGAAACAAAGAACTAAGTACCACATGTTTTCTTTTTCTTTTCTCTTTTTTTTTTTTTGAATTGGAGTCTCACTCGCTGTCACCCAGGCTGGAGTGCAGTGGCATACTCACAGACACCCCAGCGTTGACTTGCTGGACTCCAGCAATCTTTCCACCTCAGCCTTCCAAGTAGCTGGAACTACAGAGCACGCTACCATGCCCGGCTAATTTTTGATTTATTGTAGAGACACAGTCTCACCAAGTTGCCCGGGCTGGTCTCAAACCTGTGGGCTTAGGCAATCCACTTGCTTCAGCCTCCCAAAGTGCTGAGATTACAGGCTGAGCCAGTGAGCATGGCCCTATTTCATTCTTTAATGCCTGGTATACACACTGCTGAATTTGAGCCAATTATGGAGATGAATCACTGAGAATTCAATGGGCTGCCTTCCATTCCTTTAATTAAAGTTTTGATCACTGTTATTTGGAATATAAAACTCATGATTACTGTATCCTCAATGTTGATCATACTCTTTTTTTTTTTTTTTAAGAGTTGGAGTCTCACTCTGTTGCCCAGACTGGAGTGCAGTGGCATGCTCCCGGCCACCGCAGCCTCGACCGGCTGGGCTCCAGCGATCCTTCCGCCTCAGCCTTCCAAGTAGCTGAAACTACAGGCACACGCTACCCTGCCTGGCTAATTTTTGATGTATTGTAGAGACGAGGTCTCGCCAAGTTGCCCAGGTGGGTTTCAAACCCGGGGCTCAGGCAATCCACTCACCTCATCCTCCCAAAGTGCGGGGATTACAGGCTGAGCCACCGAGCCCACCCTGATCATACTCTTCATCAATTAAAAGGTCTCTCTAACTTATTTTTTTCTAAAAAAAAAAAAGGAGAAATGCCTGATTTGTTGCAGACTGTAGAAACAGGGATCAAAAGGCTCCAAAAAGCCAGGCACATTGGTTCACATCTGTAATCCCAGCACTTTGGGAGGTCAAGGCGGGAGGACTGCTTGAGCCCAGGAGTTCAAGACCAGTCTAGGGAACATAGCAAGAACTCATGTCTACTAAAAACAGAAAAATTAGCCAGGAGTGGTGGCACACACCTGTAGTCCCAGCTTTGCAGGAGACTGAGGCAGAAGGATCACCTGAGCCCAGGAGGTCAAGTTTGCGATGAGCCATGATTGTGCCAGTGCACTCCAGCCTGGGTGACAGAATGAAACTCTGGCTCAGAAAATAAAAATCAATTTTTTGTATTAAAAAAGGCTCAAATAAAAGAACATGCAGTAAAGGATTTACTGTCTAAGCCCCTCACCAAGGCAGTAAGGAATGTGGTGGCGATGGGGTCACCAGCACCGCTGAGCGGCCCAGAAGCTGCCATCATGGCAGCTGGGTCTTACAGTAGGAGGGCTGATCCTGAACTAGTGGCAATTGGGATGACAGAATCCTGGAACAGTAGGGGCCAGTGGCAGCGTTCAACCATCCTGACAAGGGAGCAAATTCGGGATGACAGTTATGGGACTGAACATTGGAATCTCAGAGATGACTTGTCAGAGAACATGGTGCTCCTAGCAGCAAAATCAACAGGCAGCCAACAAGGGTATGGCTCCCTATAGAGGTAATCAGAGAAGACCAAGCCCTGACCGGTGGGCAGGGGGCTGCGGTCACCACCCGGTAGAGAGTCATGCTCCCCTAACCAGTTTCCAGACCAGAATCCAATGACTGGAGGAGAAGCGGGGTCTCCATGATCCAGGAATTGGCAACTCCAGCGAAGCGGCTACGGGGGCTCCCTCAGTCCTTCCCCGAAGGAGCCCACAGTCACTGACTTGGGTGAGCATACATCACAGAAAGGAATGCCCTGAGCTTCAGAAGACTTGTGGATAAAGGGGTACGTTGGTGTTAACACTCGGGGAATCACAGCACTGTCACGGCCCCCTCGTTAGAGTGGGGCTTACGAGGGCCAGTGGAGTCCTGGCCGGGTCCCTCTCACAGGGGGTTCACGTGGTCCAGGGACACCCGCCCAGTGGCCATTTCCCCATGGACAACTCCCACGTGGATCATCGGCGACATCCAGCAAAAACCCTTACACTGATTCCTTGACTTTGGAATATAAGCTATCGTAGAAAAGGCCAAATGGAAGTCCCCGAAACTGCCATCCTGCGTAAAAAGATAAATCAAGAACAGCACTGCATTGTACAGGTGGACAGAGGTTAGTTCCACCTTCAGAGACCCTTCTGCAGAACAACGCATTGATCTGTTGTTACTGAGAGATGACATGTTGCTTAAGTGACATGAGCAAGAAGTGACACACGCTCTGAAGTCTCAGGAACTCACATGTGCTCCAGGGACGGGGAGAACAATCACTACAAGGATTCACAGGCCCAATGTGGCTGGGCACAACGGATAACGCGTCTGACCACCCATCAGAGGATTCACAACCCACCACACGGACAAAGGTCATGGGGTCCGGTGCCTGCGAATTCTAGACTATTCCCTCCAGAGTAAAAGAAAAGTGTCTTAGCACTAAGGAAGAAGCACAATGGCTGGCAGACCTCTTTGGATTTTTGAAGCAGCATATGCCACACGTGGGGATGTTGTTTCCACCCACTTATTCCATGACACGAAAGGTTTTCAGTGAGACTCAAACCAAGAGGGTGTTCTGGAAAAATTGCAGGCTGCCACGAGAGCAGTCCTGCCACGAGGGCCTTGAGTTCCAGCACGCTCGCGATGCTGGAGGAATCTGAATAGGAAAGACCCACATATATGAGGTTTCTCGCAGAAGCCGCTGGAAGAAATACATCATAGACCCTCAAGAATCTGGACCACGGCCGCCATCAGAGGAACACAGGACACACAAAAACAGCTCCTGGCCTGCAACTGAGCCCTGGTAGAGATGCTGCGTCCGTGGGAGGCCTATCAAGTCACAATGTCCCCCATGAGATGGAAATGGGACATCTGGGATCAAATGCCAGCAGGGCCTCGGGGTGCACATCAGAGGGGCCAGACTCTTGCGTGACCCACGGCAACTGCACCTGTGTCAGGGGGAGACTCTCACGTGACCCACGGCGGCTGCACCCATGTCAGGAAAAGACTCCGACATGACTCACAGCGGCTGTGCCTGTATCAGGGGAGAGTCCTGTGCGACCCGTGACTACTGAGTCCATGTCAGGGAGAGACCCTCACGTGACCCATAGCAGCTGTGCGCATGTCTAGGGGAGATTCCCACATGACCCACAAATGCTACTCCCATGCCTCTTCATCAGCTCATACCTATGGACAGATGACAGGAGGGGAAACACTGAACTTGGTCCACAGCTGGTCAGTTTGGTGTGTGATGGACGGAAGGACAGTGATGAGGGGAAGTCCTCCCAGGGGGTAAAGCTTGGAGCAGCCCCCTGGGTACCCACTTCACATGGAAAGAGAAGCATGCCAAAGTAGGGATGCATAGGCCGTGGGGAATGGCTTAGCCAGTGGGTCAGGATCCAGAAAGAGAAATCTTGGGAGGCCAGGAAGGAGGAGGTCTGGGGACGAGATACACAGATCAGTCCACAAAAGTGGACACCAAGTGTCCACTCCAGCTTGCACGTGGACACACGCCAGACAGCCTCCACCAGAAGAGGAGCCCACGGGCAGTCTGACTTGGCCCATCCACGTCAGCCGCATCTGTCTTTTCCACACAGTGCCACGGCGGTGCACACATGACCCAAGTGACCAGGACAGAGGGATGCAGTCTCAGCCTGGGCTCCCACTCACCGAGACTGGTCTAGCTACTGCTGCTGTCAGCAAATTCCCGGTGCTGAGCCCTGGTAGGTTTCAGTCCCTGAGGAGCAAAGTGCCTTGTGGTTAGATCAGACCCTTCCTCCCCGGAAGGCAGCCATTTGCCCCGACAGGTTGACACGTATTTCACATATGATTTGCTTTCCAGGTACAAGTCTCTCCAGCATCACTACCTGAAGATTCACAGAGCAGCCAACTTGGCAACATGGATGTCACATCACATGGCCTGGACAAGACAACCAAAGACGGTACGGCAGTGGGCATGTGACGGGGGTCCCCTGGACCTCCCACACCCCAACCCCTCCTGAGCTGACAGTCTGTCAAGAAAAAGAGGCCTCTTAAAGACGCAGTCTAGGCACTAACCTGGAGAGGAAGCCCTGTGAGGACATAGTGTGACCCTTCAGGTCCCAGCAGGGCCATGAGCCAGCAGCGAGGACACGGTGCTGTGTCCCAGCAGACAGGACACTCAGGTCTGAGAGATGAAGGGGAGAGGAGCGGTCCACCGCCTTCGTTCCTAGCACTATCCTGGGAACATCTCATCTCTTGACTTGAGGCTCTGTGAGTCCAGAGGTCCTGAATGACATGGAGGAAGCCACTGCCCAGTCTGGAGTCGTCATGCCAAGACCAGAAGGCAAGGCAGGAGTCGCCACAATGGCAAGGAGCACTGACCCTGGTCCTCAGGCGGAGTCAGGACTGTCACTTCATGGTGGATGGGAACCAGGTAACCCCCTAGACACCTCCTGGCACGGCCTCGGCTACTTTGAACTGGAAATGGGCAACTACAACAGCCATGACCTGGGAAGGGTATGGGATCCAGGGGTCCAGACGCCTCAGGGACGGAAGTCAAGGTCAACGGAAGGCAGGGGCACCGCTGAGGGTGGAGAGGCAGGACCAGCACCATGGCGGAGCCAGAGTCTGTCCCAGCAGCTCTTCTCTGGAAGGTTCTTCAGGAGTCGCGACCACAGAGCCTGCAGCAGCTGCACTGGACGGAGGAAAAGTTGATGCCAGGAGGTCCAAGCGTCAGAGTGGGCAGCCGCCGAGGACACGGCAGCGCACTGGCAGTCCCTGTGTGGGGTCTGCACATGTCCACCTCCAGAGCTGCCATTGGGTCGTGCCTGCTGTGTTTGCCCATGTCCAGTCCACACTCGCCGAGGCAGCGTGGGACTCCTCCTGAGGGCGACCGTGACCCTCACATCACTGGGACTCCTTGCCCTGCCTTCCGGTCTGGCACAAGGACCCCCAGAAGAACTCCCCACCACTAAGTGGCCTCCAGGTAAAGCCCCACCTCTGCTGGGCACCCAGGGCCAGTGACTGATGCTGAGGTGTGACGGCTGACCCCCTCCCCTCAACCCCGCCCCACGGCCCCACAGGGATGGCTGGGTTGGCGGCACCAGCCTCCCTGCACAAGCCCGAGAGACACCCAGTGGCTCCCTCCTTCTCCCGCCCTGCCTACTCTTCCTTGTCCAGCGTTCTCGGAAGAGCTCTCCCTCCATATGTCTCCAAGGCTCACCCAAATCCCCTCAGGACCTTCAGGGAACCCCGCCTAGGACAGAGTGGAGGCAGGGAAGGGGAGAGGAGGGAGGGTTTGAACTGGATGGCCAAGAAGTCATCCCGGGAGGGACCTGGGAGCAGAGCCTTGAAGAAAGGCAGGGAGGGAGCCCTCCGGCCGCCGGGGAGAAAGCGCTTAGGCAGAAGCAGCAGCTGATGCAGGTGCCAGGATCGGCAGGCCCGATGAGCTCCAACAAAAGCAAGGAGGCCGTGAGGTCGGAGTGGAGTGAGCCCAGGAAGGACCGTCAGAGACACGGCCAGAGAGGCTGCTCACGCCCCGGGATCACAGGCGGCCTGATGGCCGTGGAGGGCACCAGCTAGAATTCTGAGCGAGGTGGTTCTGGGCAGGTGTGAGCCAGGTTTGAGGCTTCTGGGTGTCATTGCGAGTGGAGCCCAGGATTGCAGGGCCTCAGCACCCGTGTGGACACACCTGTCTTTGTCCCTAGAACAGGAAGTGCACACCTGGCCCGGCTTGATACACAACCACTGAGTGCTGAGCACAGACACAGTCAGGGACTTGCCCCTCAGACGGGAAGACACACACTTACAAGAAGACTAGACTTCCAGGCTTCCCCTGGGAAAAGCCTCAGTAGCACAACTGACCAAGGGTACTACCCCACCCTGCCGTCAGGTTCAGCAGCTGCTGGCTACACTGCAGTCCAGGTAGCCCCTAAACCTACGTGAGTGGCTTAATTTCAAGATAGCAAGTGGGAAGAGAAAAGACACTTGATTAGAGAGTAACATCATGGGGTGATTAAGAAGCATGGGAACAGACCATCTGGTTTGAAACCCACCTCTGCCAGGTGCAAGCTGGGTGACCTTGGGCAAGTTACTTAACCTCTCTGTGCCTCAGTTTTCTCATCTGTAGAATTTTAATTATAACAATCCCCTCAGCTAGGAAAAGTGGCTCATGCTTGTAATACCAGCACTTTGGGAGGCTGAGATAGGAGAATTGCTTGAGGCCAGGAGTTCACATCCAACCTGGCAACATAGCAAGACTCCATCTCTACAAGAAGACTTTAAAATTAGCTAGGCATGGTGGCACACACCTGTAGTTTTAGCTACTCGGGGGGCTGAGGCAGGAGGATCTCTTGAGCCCAGGATTTGAGGCTGGAGTGAGCTATGATCGTACCACTGCACTCCAGCCTGGGTAACAGAGCACGGCACTGTCTCTATAAAATAATAACAACAACAATAATAATAACAGTCTTCTCTTCATGGATTTGTTAATAGAATTAAATTAATTGACAGTGTCTGAAACATAGTAAGTGCTTTGTTTGCCTTTATTATTTTTTTACATGTAAGCAATCAAAGGACACCCACATTGGCATTTAGGTTGAACGAATCTGCATGTCAATCTCTGGACCTTAAGTTTCAAGTTTGATGCCTTCCATGTCATCCGTATAGTCCGATACCATAGACTTCTGAAATATAGCTGCACCTGAGCTGATGAGTTGCTCACTGCGTCTCATCAGTGACCGTCTTCCAGGAAGGCTGCCATGCCCAGTGCACTCAAAGGCCTCCCAGAGCACTGGCTACTCCCCAGCCACGAGGAGCACTCCCTGATAAAAAGCATCTCAAGAGTTCCATTTAGGTGACGACTTTGGCCTCATGCGTGACTAGACGTCCGTGATTTACCCTCGCCAGGCAGAGAGCAGGGCTTCAACGCCAACCGCACCAGCCTCTACCAACACAGCGGCTCTTGGCGAGTCTTTCAACTTTTTCTTGTATGTGAAAATCAACAAGGTGAGGGGAAATGCCCATTACCTGCCAGGCTCTGAGCAGGGCCTTTGACATATAATTATAAACGCTGCGGCTCACGCCAGGTATGTGGCGGAGCTGGTTTCAGAGGCAGTTCTGGAGCTCCACTCAAACCACTAGAGCTGAGGGTCAGCTTGGATCACTGTTCAAAGGGATGTGTTTTTGTTTTTGGGGGGCTTTTTTTGCTTCCTCCACCAACAGTTTCTCTCTACAGATCACTAAAAGAGGGGGTTCGTGTTAGCTTTATGTACTACAGTCGTGACAATGACAACATCTGGTATTCACTAGTGCAGTCTCCGTCCCGAGCATTGTTCTGGCTGTTTTTCTATGGATCCAGGGAGACTGTCCCGAGAGTCCTAGACATGTAACCCAATCTTTGACAGCGATCACACAACTCAGAAATGACTAATTTTGCTGCATCCCTAAGCAGATGGATTTAGTAAACCAAAAGACCTTCATGCTGATCATCCAATCAGGCAAAGCCAGTTCTTAGGTTGAGTCTCCTGTCGAGAAAGGTTAACTAAATTCCAAGCAAGCAATTACACTGATGTTTGAAAAGAAAATTCCTATGTGGTTTTTTTTTTTTTTTGTCAAGTACTTTATAAACGAGGGCAGAGTTTGGTGATTATAATGGTGACTGCGGTCCAAAGTCATGCTTTTTGTTCCTGACTTTGCCAGATTCCTTTGTCATCACTTGAATAGGCCAGTTAAGTCATTGTGCCTTCCTTCTGCATCTCTAATCCAATGAACCCACCACAGTAAGTCACTACCTGGGGAGTGCTTAGCAGAAGAAGAAACACTCTTTTAAAAGATGCTATTGTGATCATTCTCTATATTTGTCTGGTTTATGCTGCTGGTACTGATCTCAGTTTTCGTCTAGGTGTGAACACTTAGTGCAGTTCTGATGGAAGCCTTTTCGCTTTAATTACTAAATTAATAAGGTGCCAACCTGCTTTTTTAAATTATGAGAGTTCATCAAAAGTGATACAACAGAGAATGTAACACCGACAGGCACACATGTGTTATAAAACACGAGAAATGGAGTGAATCTCAGTTTGCCTAGAAATAGTCCTTTAAATGCAAAAGTTTTTAAGTTTAAGAGATAACAGAAAAGTTAAAATAGATGCCAGATGGCATTTTTACTCACCAAAATTAGAAATAATCAAATACATAAAAAGCTCATTAAGAGTATTTTCACATTTACTTATATCAGAAAGAGAAAGCAGTCATTTTCCTTCACCATAAGCAACACTTACTAATTCATCTATAAAACTCGAGAAGACATTTACCATGTCTATAAAAATCCACAAATTTAAATGCCACATCAGTTCATTAATTTATGGCAAACTCTCCTTCCACGAATTTTGCTTTTAAAATATTTACTTTTTGGTTTGTACTAAAATCTCATGCAATTCAATGACAGTACTTAACATTTTTCCCACTGCAATCATGAGATTTGGGCCTTTAAAAAATATGAATTTTTAAAGTTATCTCCTTCAAACTATTGTGTAACTATCCTTCTTATTGCAAACTATAATCAGGAACCACCTTACACATTTTGTTTAACAAGCTAAAAAACTGCAAATATTTAATTTTCCTTTATAGTGGAAAAAAGTGAAAAGATCTTTAAAAGTATGTTAGTTCAAAGCATAACTATACTTGTCATTATTCTTGGATCAGCATGAAATATTATCTCCCTAAATATTTTCTAATTCAATGCCAAACACACCATATGCAATATCACCACTTCCAGAAAGTGTGGATCCTGCTCCATAAACAGAATACTTGTCTTGGCATTTTCCTCATTCAACCCCATACTTTTTTCCTCCAGGCATACACTGTTGAGGCTGGAAGGGGCTCCAGCACCCCTCTAACTGGAAGCCCCCCTCCTCATTACACTGTGGCTTTAAAGACGTGAGGCAAAGCCTCTCACACATTGGCGATGCAAGGCTACTCAGAAACGAATCTGAAATTCACATCCAAACTTTACCTTTGTAAAATCCCCAGAGAATCTCCCACGGCGGTCTTCACTCCTTCCTTCCCAGGTTTCAGAAATTTTTCTTTGAAGGTATCAAATGCTTTCAGTGGCATTTTGAATGGGGGGGGGGCACCTCCGAGCCGTTAACAGGCAGTCTCAGAAACTGTCATCCAGGCTCTCATTTCCAGGGTGGAAACCTGTTCCCTTTCTGGACACCTGGAAGTCAGTTCTCATGGAGGTCACTCCTTAAAACCAAAAGGAGTTGAAACCCGGCCCAGACCTTCAAAGATGAGACAACTGCCTCCTTTCTGCCCCCACAAGAAGAGGCCAAGGGTGCCGGCTGGGGATTCAGCCCTTGTGAGAGCTCCCAGCTCTCACAGCCGGTGGCGCTGGCTCACACAGCCACTCTCAGACCAAGCGCTGCCTGGCTCCCTCAGGGAGGGGACTGCAGCTGGAGGAGCTCTGGGCTCAGCCCTCCAGGAGTCCGAGGCCAGCAGCAGCCTCTGCCGCGGCTCCAGCCCCTCCTGCCGACCACGTTCCCTCCCACCCCCACCCCCACACCAGCTGGGCCCTGGCTCTCACCGAGCCTTTCCAAGGTGATGCTATAGTAACCGGCACAATACCTGCCCTCAGCCCTGGCTGATGAGTGCCTCTCGCCAGAGCAGGCACCCAGGGAAGTTCACGCAACATTTACGCGTCCTTTGCTTCCCCGAGGTCCTGCAGACAGGCTCTCAGCCACCACTTCAAGCCTTTTATCTCCCTCAAGGGAACCATGAAATAGTGTTTCAGCCAGCCGTTTGCATGGATGGGGTCCACAGACGAGCACTTGCACTTGAGAAGCTAAATGCAAAACCCAGGCCATAAACATCTAGCAGGGTGTCCTTGTGCTCCTACCCGTAAGAGCAGACTCCCTCACGTTGTGGTCCGCCAGTGCCTGGATATCTAGTTGAAGATATCTGAGCAGGAGGAGGTCTGGAGTCTGCTGAGAACTCTCCACGGGCTCCTCCTTGTCCTCAGGACAAACCAAAGTCTTGATCAGGTCACCCGAGGCCCCTCCCTGGACCCCGAGCTTCTGGTCACCCTCTTTCCGTGTCAGCCTCTCCCAGGACTCAGCAAATGCCCTGTGGCCCCTGGGCTTTCCTTGAACTGTGCCCTGTCCCCAGGCAATGCCCTAACCCCTGCATCTGGGCAGCTTCTCGGGATTCTTAAGTCACACTGAGACACGTCCTACAGAAAGTCACAGAGACAAGCTAAAGTGCCCTCCTCCGCGCCTCCAAATCATCCGTGCTCTGCCCAGCAGAGCCTGGCCGGGAGTGGGTATGACCTGATGCTCGTCGGACTGGGGCTGAGATATGGCCTGCTGACCGGCATCTGTGGGCAGCGGGGTGATGCTCTGTAGATGATGCTGTGGGGAACCGTTTCACCCTCGAAGCTCCCATGTGCCAGGCCCCCCTCTGCCAAGGCTCCCAGAGTCATCTCCACAGGACCAGTCGGTGCTCCCCACAAACCACAGCCCTGGCCCTTCCAAGACTTGAATTAAGTTAGACTAACGCAGAGCTGGGGCCCTGGTAGGTGAGATGCTGCTGGTATCTCTCGAGTTCTGGCTATGGTCCAAACTCTGTGGCAGGCACTCTTTTACTGATGACCACAACCCTCCCAGCACGGTTGTGTGGTTCGTAGCTTCTTATTTTCCCCGCTTTACCAATAGGAAACTGAGGCAGAGAGAAGTTAGCCTGGCTTGAGACCACAGTCAGTAAGCAGGAGGGCCGGGTTTCAGACACAGACGGCCCGGCTTCAGCCGTGCTCCTCAATCTTCCTCTCCTCCCACACACGACTAAGGCGTGTTTTACCTTTCCAATAATTCACTCATTTCAAGTGGACAATTCAGATTCTCAGCAAATTTTCCAGGTAGGGCAGCCATCCCCAGGAACCTGTTGTTAGAAGATTTCCATCACTCCATCAGCCGCCCAGTCATGACCTGTCCCCACCTCCCAACCTCGCCCTGCAGCCGGGACCTGCCTCCTGACCCTAGAGCTGCCTTTCTGGACATTCCACACGAACAGAATCGCACAGGGACTCCTGTGTCTGGCTCCTCCGCTTAGGATAACGACTTCTGGGTTCCGTCCCTGTCGCAGCACGGATCAGCAGTTTATTTTTTGCTGGATAATATTTGATTGCATGATGTACCACACTTTGTCTGTCCATTTACCTATGATGGACGTTAAGGTTATTTCAATTTCTGGATGCTATGGAAAAAAACCTTAAGAGTGTGTGCACATAAGTCTTTGTGTGAATATAAGTTTTCACTTCTCTTGGGGAAATACCTAGGGATGAAATTGCTGGAGCATATGGTAAGTGTGCATTTAACTCTCCAGGAAACAGCCAAATTCTTTCCCCAAGTGGCTGCACGTTCCCTCGCCCCCAACCCCCCACTCGTATGAGGGCTCTCACTTCTCCACATCCTCACCAGTGTTTGTTTGCTGCCTTTTTTAGTATAACCAGTCTAGTAGGTGTGAAATGGTATCATTGTGGTTTTAATTTGCATTTCCCTAATGACTAATGACATTGACCATATCTTTCCATGTGCTTATTAGCCAATCATATTTTTTGGGGGGTGAAGTTTCTAGTCACATATTTTGCCCACTTTTAAAAATAGCTTTTTGTCTGTTGATTATTGAAGCGTATGAGTATGTATTCTGGATACAAGTGCTTTTTAAATCA
The DNA here is from genome assembly GCA_963574415.1 of Tarsius wallacei. Lineage (NCBI taxonomy): Eukaryota > Metazoa > Chordata > Mammalia > Primates > Tarsiidae > Tarsius > Tarsius wallacei. The sequence goes on from CAUYQG010221063.1 coordinate 11,882, forward strand.
GATATGTGTTTTGCAAACATCTTCTCCCAGTCTGCTGGGTTTTTTCATTTTCTTTATTTTGCATTTTGGAGTGCAAAAATTTTGCTTTTTGAGTTGGGGTCTCACCTGTTGCTGAGGTTGGAGTACAGTGGCACGATTCAAGCTTATCATAGTCTCTACTTCCTGGGCTCGGGTAATCCTCCCACCTCAGCCTCCTGAGAAGCTGGGACTACAGGTGCATGCCACCACACCTGGCTAATTTAGTTGTTGTTGTTGCTGTTGTTTTTGTTGTTGTGACAAGGTCCCACTATGTTGCCCAGACTGGTCTCTAACACTTTGGCTCAAGTCATCATCCTGCCTTGGCCTCCCAAAGTGCTGGGATTACAGGCATGAGCCACCATGTCCCACACACACAAAAAAAAAAGGAAAGAAAAAGAAAAAAATTTGCATCTTGATGAGGTCCAATTTATTCATGTTTTCTTTTGTTGCCATGCCTAAGAAATCTTTGCCTAACCTGAAGTATCAAAGATTTTCTTCTTTAGTCTTACATTTAAGTCTATGATTTATTTTTAGTTTGCTTTTATGTATGGTGCGAAATAAATGGCTACATTCATTATGTGTCTCTCTAATTGTCCAAGATAGAAACACGATTCTTTCTTCAATGAATAGCCTTCGTACCTATGTCAAAAATCAATTGAATGAAAATATAAAGCTTTATCTCTGGACTATGAAGCCTGTTCCATTAGTCTTTATGGGGGGGACCCAAAAAATCCAAAAGTTATTTATACAAAATTGTGTCTTTACTCTTACATGTTTAAACTTCGGTCACTTTCAAAGTACTCTCTGTTTGATGCGATACACCTATCAAGATGCTTTTTCTACTGCTCAGTTTTTGAACTTTTCAACTTTGATGCCTCTTAGTTCGTCTGCCTCTTCCACATCGGCAAAATGTTTTCCTTCGAGAACTTTTTCATCTGGGGAAGCAAAAACACAAAAGAAAGTCAAGGCAAGATCGAATGAACAGGGAGGGTGGGACACCGATGTCATGCCATTTGGGTCAAAAGCTGCTGAGCACTCAGTGTGGTATGGGCAGGTGCACCCATAAATGACCCTTCACGAAATGGGTAAATGCATTGAAAGAATCTCCAAAAGAAAATTCATTGAAGTCAAATGCAGTCTCTCAACACTAGCTGGTACATGGATGCTGATGGATGCCTAGAACACTGATGCAGTGGAGGAAGCTGATACACTAGGGCCCCACCCTTCAAAAAATGATTTCAGGGGTTTTTTGGGTCCTCCCTCGTATGTTATTCTTAGGCCAGTACCACACTGTCTTGACTGTAGCTTTATAATAAGGTTTTTGTTTTGAGTTGGAGTCTCACTCTGTTGCCCAGGCTGGAGTGCCGTGGCACGCTCACAACCACCCCAGCTTCAACCTGCTGGGTTCAGGTGATCCTTCCGCCTCAGTCTTCCAAGTCACTGCAACTACAGGCGTGCACTACCACGCCCGGCTAACTTTTTGATTTATTGTAGAGATGAGGTCTCACCAAGTTGCCCAGGCTGTTCTCGAACCTGTGGACTCAGGCAATCTCTTCCCCTCAGCCTCCCAAAGTGCTGGGATGACAGGCATAAACTGTGCCCAGCCTGTAATAAGTTTTGAAACTGGGAAATTAAAGTCCTCCAACTTTGCTCTTTTTAAAAGTTGTTTTGTCTATTTTAGATCTTTTGCATTCCCATATAAATTTTAGGAGCAAATTGTCAGTTTCAACAACAACAAAAAATATGTCCTGCCAGGTGATCCTAAAAGCAGTTTCTGGTCACCAGGCTTCCCACTGTAACCCCTCAGGGCTGAGAATGCCAAGGCCCCAGAAAACCACTGATCACTCCATTAAGTCTTTGTCTCCAAAAAGCTCATTCACTCATTAAAAGCAAATACAATAAGAATAAAATATGCTGAACACACTCTCTTGGTGCACAAAGCATTCCCTGGCGAAGGTCTAACGTACTTCTCAACCCCAGGACACATTACGTTACTGAGCCTCTTAGAGCCCAGAGTGTGTTACCAAGCAAAGACCACACCACTGTCTGTCTCTTAGGGCTCAGTGATGACCCAGAGTACTTACCATTCTTGCAGAATGTTGCTCTGGAAACACACCTGGATCGACAAAATTTATGGGTGGTGATTCAGATAGTTGATGATGATAGTAACTAAGATCTAGGAGGCATTTTCCAGGTGCCAGACTTGAAGCACTTAACGTGCATTAACTCACTGAATCCCCACAATGACTCTGCGGTAGGCACCTTCGTTATAACACCTACAGGTGGGGAAACTGAGGCACCTGCTCACGTTCACAGTTAGCGAACTGAACGGAGATAGATGTGGACCCAGGACGTCTGGCATCAGAGCTGCACTCTTAACTTCCACATAAGAACTGTGGATAATAGCGGCTAGAAGATATAAGGCCAGACTGCACAAACTGAGGTGCATTTCATTAATTCACTCACTCATTCCTTTTCTTGAAGGCCCATGAGGTGGAGCCCAACTCAGTGTGTGAACACAACAGCAGGCTGTGGAAGGACAGTAGGGACACCTGCCTCAGCCTCAGACGGAAGTGGAGAGGGCTTCCTGAAGGAGGGGATGACAGAATAAGCCTTCAGGGAGAAGAAAGTGAGGCAGACAAAAGAAAAATGTGGGAGCGAAGCCATGCTGGAAAGAGCATGACGTCCGGGGAACCATACCCCGGGGGCATCGGGGGAATCGGGGGAACGTACCTGGAGATGTCTGGGGAGACCCTGTCGTCAGGGGGGTGGGGTGGAACTGTGCCTGGGGGGTCTTCAGGGAAACCATGCCCAGGGGACATCCCGGGATCTGAGGGACCCCTGCCCGGGCGTGGGGGGGGGGGTCTTGGAGAAAGCGTGCCCAGGGGCATCGGGAAAATCATGGCAGGGAGGACCCCTGGGAAGCGCTGCCCAGGGCCAGGAGGCAGTGTGAGCACCGTGTGAGAGCAAGGCTGGAACAATGACCTCGGGTGAGCACGGTGCACCTGTCACTACAGGGGAGCGTTAAAACACATGTTCCCATCTCAAAAGAGCAAAGACAGCAAAGACGAGGAACTCAAGCGAAACAAAAGCTGGGCTCCATGCTGGGACAGGCACACTGCATGATATGTGTCTGGTGGTGTCCCACAGCCTCTTCCCTTAGAGAAAACATCTAAGGAAGGCGCCTCCAGGGTGCTTACCGGCCACCGCAACTCCTCGGCCTCAGGGAACTTCCGTGTCCCCTGCCCACATCTACGGTGACAGGTCTCCAAAAGTCCTGTGGTGTTTAGTCTTCTGTAAGGGTTCCCAGTCCCTGAGTCCGGAATGGACCGGGTGGGCACCTGTACCAAGCTGAATGAGAGGATGTCAGTGTCACCTTAGGCATTGGAAGACTGTCAGTCCCTGAAGTGCCCCGGGACACCCTTTATGGCAGAGGTGCAGAGAACACCAGTTTGGCAAACAGTGTGAATGAAACAGCACGAAACTTGCACAGGGTGGGGGTTTCTAACGACCTTCCAGCCCTGTCTGTCTAGACCCATCTGTCCTTATACCCTTGGGCTTCATGAAATACCCACATCCTTATCACAAACTGCCCTCTTTTGGTTTAGCTAAGATTGTTTCTGCTCCTCACAGATCAAGAATCTTGTAGACCGGGCATGGACTAGATGAAGAATTGGAACCAGGGTCAGAGCTAAGGACGAAATGATTCATCTTTCTGGAGATTTCACAAGGAGACAAAAGTAATGAACTAGTCCTCTGTGGTTTCTCCTCTCCTGAATTCTTGGGACAGCTTTTCCTGCCAACCTCACTCACTACCCCAACTCCACGCTCTTCCTACTCGCCCCTAGTAACACTTGTAACACTCGGAGACCAACGTAAACATCTCTTATTCAAAATTTCTCTCAATCCTTTAAAATTTGTGTATTGTAGAGAACTATCATTAGTACTAGCCAACATATATATAAAGCTTGTTTTTTTTTTTCCATTGAACACCCATATTTGACATTAATTCATTAATAGTCAAGGCCAGGCATAGTGGCTCATGCCTGTAATCCTAGTACTTTGGGAGGCGGAGGCAGGAAGATTGCTTGAGGCCAGGAGTTCAAGACCAGCCTAGACAACATAGCAAGACCTCGTCTCTACAAAAAAAAA
>CAUYQG010221064.1:0-30453 GCA_963574415.1 Tarsius wallacei
AATATACCCAGAGGAACTCAAATCATTCTACAAAAAAGATACCTGCACACATATGTTTGTTGCAGCTCTATTCACAATAGCAAAAACATGGAACCAACCATGTTGCCCATTGAAGCTGGACTGGATAAAGAAAATATGGTACATATACACAATGGAATATTATGCAGCCATAAAGAAGGACAAATATATGGACTTCACAGCAACTTAGATGGATTTGGAGTCAATCACACTCGGTGATCTATCACTGAAACAAAGTACAGAGTACCATATGTTCTCACTCATAAGGGGACCTTGAACAATTACAATACTATAAGAAAGCATTTGGCAGTAATGGGAAACTCTAAGGGATGGGGTGGGATTGGCAGTTGAGGGAAACTACTAGGGGAGGGAGGGGTATACCTCATCAACAAGGGTAACTGCATAATCAATATTTATATTCCTAACCCTGACTTGTTCCCCACATCTTTATAATAATAAAAATTAAAAACTAAAAAAAAATTTTAAATGCCCTTTCAATGTTAGAATTTTTAAATTGTGCAGTTCTCTCTGTGTGTATATATATATGAACACACACACACCACTACATTTAAGAGTGGATCTATAAGCCTGCGCGTAGGGGTATGCATGTAGATGTACTTACCTGAAGAAAGAGAGAGAGCACAAGCAAGGATAAAAAGACTAGGCAAAAACAGATGCCTGCCTCAATTTCAGGAAGGCACAAATATGACAGATGGAGAAAGAAAATTAATTAGGCCTTTTGGAGAAAGGCCTTTTTGGCCCTTTCTTTGTCCATGAGGAATAACAATAAGGTCAAACCAACAATCACAATAAAAACTCAAAGGAAGGCGGAAAAGGGGAGGATGCAGGGAAGAAAAAAAAAACTCCAAGGGGAGGAAGTAGAATCTAGGAGTTCACAGAGCTCAGATGCAAGTGCTAGGAGCTAAGGCCCTCCAATCAATGAGATGGATCTCAGGGCACATAGTAGCTTCCGGGCATTACTTGGGCATAAAGGGTCTCCTCCTTCCTCCCATCTGGCTGAGATTCTATTCCAGGGAAGGACAACAGACCCAGTTGGACCAACTGTACAACGGCAAGAAGTATGCCACATAGATGCCTTGCCATTCAGCAGGAGTGTTCTTACCTCCATGATGTGCTCCAGGATGAAGAGAAAGATGTGTCTGGGGTCTGCCGAGAACATCCCACCATACAGTTTCTCCACCAGCTTCTGGACGAAGTAGGAGACATTTGCAAGTGAAGGGGCAGCAGCAGCTTCTGCACTGGGCTGAGACTCCTTACTGCCTGGGGTGGGTGGGGAAACAGGTTGGGTTAAGAGTCTAAATGGACTTCACTCCAAGCCCCTCATGGTGACCAGCCATGTCTTGTTTACCTCTGTGTACCCCCATTGCTCCAGAGATGGAGTCTTATACTTAGTAGATGCCCAATGCACACATATTTATTCAAAGTAAATCGGTCTTGAGTAATCTGCTCTATGATATAAACCAAGTGGTGAGAAAGCAGGTAAGGAGAAGCATTTCCCCCCACATCCCTTCCCCTCCCCACCCCCCACCCATGACTTTTGGAACAAAGATAGCAGAAGATGTAACACCTGAGACAAATGAGCAGGCACAGTGGAGACTGGGTCCCTGCTGCTATACTGAGCACAGGATAAAGCCGTAATATCAACGGTCTGTCTGTGCCCACCAACACCACAGGCCCCATGCTCAGACATCTGTGTGATGACCTCAGCTAACCCCAGAACAACACTATGAGCTGGCCACACCTGTTACTCACAGGTCCAGGCACCTGACCAGAGTCTCACTGCTATGTGACAGAGCCAAGACCAGAACTAGGATTGCACCCCCACCCTCTTCACCACTCTACTCTTCTCCCATATTTCAGATACTACATGAGAAGGCCAAAAAGTCGGAGTTTCTGAGTGCGGGGCAAGGAGGAATCCGGAAGATGTCATGTCACTAGGGATTCCTATGGCTACGAAGCCAACAAAAGGACTTTTGTTCACAATTGTCAGGAAGATACCCTGGAACTAAGGTTTTGAATGAAGCTTTAACCTTAAATTCTGACGAGCAATGGCAGCGTCTTTGCCTAGGTCAATTTGTTTAAGAAACACTGGCTGTATATTTATTCTGCCTCTTTGCACGGAGGTGCAAAGAGAAAGATACTGAACAGAGGGATGTTAAATTCTAGCACCTTGACTTCCTTTGTGGGAAGTGGTCCATTTATACTAAAGCTAGTAGAGAACTGATTTTAGTTCAGAAGACAGAAGAACTTTCTGTTTCTAAGTAGTTCAATGATGACAGGGCGTCAAGCAAAGTAGTAAGCATCTCTTCACTGGGCACTGGGGTATGGGCCAATGAGCTCTTGTTTTGGGTTCCTTCAGATGCACGACACCCAGGTGGAGGTGGCATCTCATTACTGGGGTCAGCCGCTGTGAGGCATGCTTGCTTTCCTCCTTAGCTGGCAATGGTCTTATGTCAAGCTGCCCCACTCACCTCTAAGCACTGGTGCATTGACTCCACTCATTACGTGGAATATTTCCATGGTGGAAAGCAAGACTTCAGACTGGAAGTCTCGCTTCTGTTGGCTGGTGGCATTGTCCGGAGAAGCCTGGAAGAACAGCCCGGGACTGAGACAGCAGCCTCATGGCCATGGTCCACTCAGTGTCCACTGCTCCCCTTGCCTGGTTGGTGTACTGATGTCACAGCTGCCATGAGTATAGGCTGCCCTTTCTCCAGGACATTGTCCTCTGCTGACCAAGGTACCTCCCCCAGGAGGTGACACCTACTTCCTAGGGTGAGGAGGTAAGTGGGGGGAGCCCACAGCCCACAGCCACCTGGCAGGTGCCTCATGATGGGGCCAACTCTGGGCAGCAGAAAGCATCCCAACATCCCTCTTGGGGCTAGGCTCCAGCTGAGACCACCTCTGAACTAGTTTCACCCCCAACTCTTCTGTTTCCTTTACTCCTTCTTATGAGAGTACCCTCCCATCTAGTGAGTCATTTCCATAAAACCCGCCTCTGGCTCTACTTCTAAGAACCTTGTCCTTCTATCTCCTCTTATTCGGCCAGGGTCTATGGTTCACAGGCTATCCCCTACCCCCATCACTGCAATCCCAGACCGTCAATTTCCCTTAGTGCACCCTGACCATGGGGTATCCTGACCTTGCTGTGCACATCCCCTTACAGGCTCCACAGCACAAGGCCAACTCCACCTTTTCCAACCCACCTCCAGGATCACCTCCAAGGGCAGCCACTGCTTGGGACTGGTGGCCCCAAGCAGGAGCTCCCGCAAGAGGAGCTGTGTGAACTCCCTTAGTTGCCTTCGAGCAGGATATGACTTGGCAGGAGCTTGGTGACCCTCCACAGTGCTGTCGCTTTTAGCCGGGGCCTCAGGACTGCTGGCGTTCCAGGTGGACTCAGCTCCAGCTCCCTCAAAGACAAGAGAACCCCAGCATGAGTGGCCTGCCTTGGCTCAAGCCATTCCACACCGACCTCTGCCACGTACATGGGCAGAATGATCATCATGCCCAGTAACATACAAGAAAATTGAGGCACCGCACAGGTGGGCAACTTACCCAGGATCCAGTCACTTATAAGGTGGACTGCTATGGTCTGTGAACCTGAGATAGACCCTTGTTTCACGAAGAAGCTAAACCATAGAGCCAGTGAGGTCTGTGGTGCTCAGTGAGGAAACCCAGAATGTGTGGGGAGCAAGTTGCTTCACTTCTCCCAGCCACAGCTCCCGTCAGTTAAACAAAGGATTTGTAAGAATGAAATGAGAGAAGAGCAGCTGTGGCAATGTCTGGCACCTAGTAGATGGTCAGAGAAAGTCAGTCTCTGCCTTGTGATAAAGACCCCACCTTACTCTTGCCCAGGCTCTGCTAATATTGACAAATAAGACTCTAAGGTGAACAATGGAGAACCAGGATGCCACAGAGTAGTTTCCTCAAATCCCTGAAGCACTTGGGTATTCACTTTCTCATTTTATATTTACAAAATAATAGAAAGATGAATGAGACAAGGGTTATTACCCCCAAATACGTCCAGGAGGACATAAGAATGCTGGGAGACCAAATCGCACGCCCAAGGACACACAGCCAGGGACTCCTGACTCCCAGCCGGTGAACTTCTTCCACCCGTTCATCTGTTAGCACCTCCCTTTGCTCATTCATAAAATTAATGCAGCCATTCTTAATTAAGCCATAAAATGAATTTAATGGCACCTAGGGAGGCAGTGACTGCATTAATTAGCTCCATGCGGCCTTGGCTGGAAAGATGCCATATAAATTCACAGCAAATCGAAGCCTTTGGCCACCAGCCTTCTGTGTGAAGAGGATCTGTCATGTTTTCTGTGAAACAAAAGACCTTGTGGAGCTAACCTGGAACTGGGACAAGTAAAGAGTTCCTTTAAATTGGAACTCCTGGCTCCTTCACAGCCACCTGGGGAAGTGACTTTGGGCCGGGCTCTCCCTCAGGTAGGAATTGCTGACTGAGGGGAAGAAGAGCCCTGTGTCAGAGTGTGCACCTTAGCTGCTGGGGGCACTCGGCTGGAACCTCGACTCAGCAGATGGTGAGCCTGTCCCTTGGGCATGGGAGCTGAGCTGGGCATCTGGGTTGAGAATGTCAGGCCACTGGCCCCCTGCAGGGGGCCCACTTAGTGGGGATGGCAAAGGCAGCCTGTAGCCTTGCCCTTGTTCTCTGCCTGTTCGGGGCTACCTGGGCCTCTGGCTGCAGGTCCCACCTATCTCCTGCAGCAAGCAGTCTCTCTTTGCTCTTGACTGCACCTTTTTTTTTAAACTCTTACTTTTCTGGTAAGTTACTTTAGTTTATATGAGGCCCATAGCCAGGCCCAGCAGGTCAGAGGGTGGTTGGGTCATGGCTGTGTGGGACTCAAATAGTCTAAGAACATCAGGAGTTGAGAGGAGGGAGCAAGGTCAAACCATTTTAAAATGTTTTATCTTTTTGCAAATCTTCTAGTCTTTATACTTAGTCTTTTAATTAAAACTAGTTACTCAAATTATAGTGAGTCATCTAATTTTATTTTAAACTGATTGCAATGGAAGAACACAACATCGGGGTGAAAAAGTGGGTTGAAATCCTGATTCAGTCACTTGTGCATCATGTGAAGTGCAGCATGTTTCATTCTCTCAATCATTCTGGAATATAGGTCCTATGGGCCCCGCTAAACCCAGAGGAAACTGGTGAACACTTCTTTATTTCTCTAATTCTCAGCTTCCTCTTACTGACATCACCTTCTTTGGGTTGCTGTTGGGGTTATATATAAAGCTCCAGGTTCAGGAGATGGAGGTTGTCACCATGGATACACTTCTGGGAAAACTTAGCTAAGGGAGCATGTCGTTTGCTCATTTGGTCATTTAGCATATGGTTATGGAGCAACCATTCCATGCCCAGCATTGTGCTTGGCATAGATTATAAGTCACCCTATATACCACAGTTTTCTTTCTAATATATCCCTTTAGCTACAGTTATCAATTTGCAGACAGACCTGCTTGCTCAGAGGCTTTCTGAATCTCTGCTTTCTAATACACGAAGGTGGGGAGCAGACGCAAATTTCTGCCCTCCCTTTTTCTATACCTGACATTTTGGGCAAGTTCTTACCTTGCTCCCTCCTCTCAACTCCTAATGTTCTTAGACTATTTGAGTCCCACACAGCTATGACCCAACCACCCTCTGACCTGCTGGGCCTGGCTATGGGCCTCAGATGCACATGTTTTCCCATAGCTCCTTCTTTAACCTCCCCCTCACCCCCAGCACACTAGACCCAAAACCTCATCCTCAAGCCCAAATCAGTTCTTCTGGCCTCCCCACCCTTGGCTTTTCTGGCTCTAAGCTTGGCTTCCAAGAACCACTGACTGGAAAAGGATCTCAGTAGTAGCCCAAGGGGCCTACAAACAGGAAGAGGGTCCTGAGAACAAAAGGTCAGTGGGATTCTCTCCCAGGTCTGTCCCCTGAAACCTACCACCTCCGTGCATAGGCAGCAGGCTTCTTGGAATGGGATTCACTGTTGTGTATTGTCAGTGTGTGGGTATTCCATACAGAATTAGATTTGTTCTACCATCAAATTTCTCATTACTGAGACTCTTAACAACTCAAAAAATTTATTGAATCTCAAAGTCAAAAATGACCTCGAGCTGTATTTTAACCAAGAAAAGGAAAATTACCTAAGTTGTTTATTTAATGTTCCAGTCAAGTTGTGTTAAAATGCATTTTACTTTTGGTGAGAGGGAAAGAATTGTGCTCTTCTCCCTTGAAGGATGATGAAGCTCATACCTCCTCTCCCTGGGGTGGGGTAGTAGCATGGCCTACCTTTGGGGTTCCAAGAGGGAAGGTGGCTGTGGCCAAGGTCTGGAGGAACTCTGGGGCTCGCCATGCTGGGTCCTGGGGGTAGGTGTGGTGCACGAGGCTAAGGAACTGCAGCACGCTGACTGGGAAGGACTGTTCCCAGGCGCCATCTTCTGTACCTGCCAAGGACTGAGGCACACTTCATGAGAGGCGGTGCATGGCTGCACAACAAGCACTGTCTCACTAAGCCAGAAGGATTGAAATCTAGAAAGAAAACTCTTTTCTGAGACTTTCAGCAAGATGTATTATTATAAAATACCCAAGACTTGGCTCAGCAGTGAGTACTGGTCATCACCTCGAGAAGTGTTTAATACATGTAGACACTGATACAAGGGCTTCACATATTTTTCTTCTCTCCTCACAACAACCTTCTGAGGTAGGTTTGTTTACCCTGTTTTATAGATGGGAAAACAGAGGCTCAGAGAGGTTCCATAGCTTGCCAAAACAAAAGTCAGCCAGTGGATAAGAACCAGGAATTGAATATAGGAAATCTGGCTCCAAAGTCCGACTACCTTCCCCCTACGATCTCTGTGTGATTAAACACAGCACTCTGTGCTCAAGAAATGTGTCCATCAAATGTTTCCCTAGTCCAGCACTGATTTCCTTACCATAGACCCTACCCAGGTCAAACTTGGGCACACCTTGTTTGAAACTGACAAGGGAGAATGAATCCTGTTGCAGTGAGCTGGCACTTAGCATCCTGAGATGGCCTGGGCCCCAACACCGTAACCTCTCTCTCCCTGGTCTTGGCCACATGACTGAGCCTCCACCCAGAATCCTGGCTACACACTAGTGCCCTTCTAGAGCCCAACTCCCTGGCCCACACTTGCCCAGCCAGTCTTTCCAGAGACTGACACTAACTCAATGTACCCAGTTGCTGCCTGAGGTCCTGCTGTCCTGAGTGGATAACCAACTCAAATCTAACTGAAAGAAAGGCAATACACGTGATACTATTAGAATAATATTTCCAGGATACTGTGAGAATTTGGCATGGGCTGGAACAGACAGACAAAAAGAAGCTGTTTCTATAGTCTCCTGCATCTGGGTTTTCTTCCAAACTGAAACAGTTTGAGCATGTAGTTGAGGCTGTGAGGAGGGGGCTGAGTCATTCTCTACAAGAGACTAAGTAGATATTAGCTGGGGGGATGGCTATGTGCAATGGTTGATGCAATTTTTCTGAGAAATGCATACAAAAGAAAGCTCAGAATTGATCAATAGCGTTTAATTATCACAATAAAATACCGCTCAACAATAAAAAAAGAATTACTAATGTGCACAACAATATGAGCGACCACCACAAACTTGCATGAAAAAAACCAGATGTAAAATAATACATACTGTATAACTCCATTTATATCAAAAACAGGCAAACTAATCTATGGTTACCACTGAGCAAGAGTTTATAACCAAAGAAAGTTCAAAGCAAAAATAAAATCAAAATCTGAACTTTTTGAGGAATGTGTGTTAGAGCTATCCACTACAATTAAGTTTCTAGTCTTTTTATTTTATCCTTTTATATTTTTGCCTTTTATATTCTGATACTTGTCTACTGTATTTGATAAGGGATGCTTTCATGACAGATATCTTCACTTCATTGTACCCAATAGATCATTGAGCAACTTTGTTCTTGTTATATATACACATATATTGGCTCCCAGAAGGCTGAGTTTTGTTTTTTCCTGGTCTAAAAAGTAATATCTTTAATAAAGGAATTCAACCTTTTTATGTGTGCTATTATGATGTAAATGTTTGGTCTTATATTGTTAGCTCTTCCAGAATATTATATATTTTCTTTATCATAGATGCTTTTATGTGATTTATTTGTTTAATTGATTCTTAATACCCTTAATTGATTAGATAGGCAACTGATTCTCTATACTATAAACAGAATATATACATCTTTTCAAGCACCCTCAACGTTAACCGCATATTAGGAATACAATGGAAACATGAATCAATTTCTCAAAGATTAAAAAAATACATATATCGCATAATCTGACCAGGGTAAAAACAAAACTAGAAATAGATAACAAAGATAAAAAACCAAAAAGTTCAGCCTCATGGACTTGAATCGAATATAAATCAAAGAGATTTTAAGACTGTAGTCACCAACAAAAGATGAAGATGCCAAAGTCAAAATCTTAGAAATTGACCGAAAAAAAAATCAGGAGGCTGATAAATGCTGAACCCAAAGCTGATTCTTGAAGTAAAATCACAAACCTTTAGCTCTTTAAGTGACAGGACAGTCAGGTAAGAAAAGAACATAAATATAAACTGAAAATAAGAAAAGGGAAATACACAGAAAATGAAATGAGTTAAGAGAGACAACTAGCACAATTAAACAAATGAGAAATTACTTTAAAATATCAATGAACTAAATTGGGTCAATAAGACATTTAGAAGTGTAAACAAATCAATAATAATAGAAAAATTTAACCCCAGGCAGTTTCATAGGAATAATTTAAATGCTATCAGAATCAGAATCTTAGATTTATCATCTTCTTGAATATAAACAAAGGAGAACAGTCTGTTTGAATATAAAACTGGCATAATACTGAAATCAAACCCAACAAAGATATATTTTTAAAAAACTGCAGGCTAAGATCATTTATAACCGTGCATACAAAATCATAAATTAAATACTTAAAAACATAATAAGGGCAGAGTAACTAAATGAAGTCTGCAAGAATGCAAAGAAATATTTTGATGCAATTCATCATAGGTAACTAGTTAAAAGAAAAAAGCACATTATCATCTACTGAGGCCAAATGAGTATTTTTTTAAATTTTTAAAAATTCTGTTTTAAAAAATGGCAAAAAGTGGGATCTGTACCTTCTTAGTGTAATCATGCACACACAGAAAAATTGGCAGAAGATATAAATAGACAGCTTACAGTAAAATAAGTAGAGATACAATCAAATATATAAAGTGAGTTAATAAGCATAAGAAAAATGGTTTCAACCTCTGTAATAATAAAGGCAAAAGAACTCAACTATGAAACTATCATCAGTTTGGGCTTGTTGTTGAGGCTGTGAAGAGGGGGCTGAGTCCTTCTTTACAAGAGACTGAGATAGATATTAGCTGGCGGGATGGCTATGTGCAATGGTTAAGGCAATCTTTCTAAGGAATGCATACAAAATAAAATGCATGATGTATGCTTTGATCTGAGATCTCACATCCCAGAATTTACACTAAGGAGGTAATCAAGCTAGAGATAAAGAATACTTTTTAAACAACGCTCATTACACATTTGTTATAACAGTGAACACTCCATAAAACGACATAAATTCCTGTCACAAATATAGATGATTCTCATGTTTTTCCACTTTATCGACATGAAAAGATGTCCACAAAATCTTGATTTAAAAAGGCAAAAGGAGTATATGTGATCTCATCCTCTGTAAGGATATGACAGAATCTTGCAGCAGTATCTGGAAGGATATTCCACTAACATCCACGGTGGTCATTTCTTGGATAGTGTATGTACTTTCTGCTTTTCTCTTTTTTTTGTACTATTAATGGCAATCATGTATCATTTTACAAAAGCAATAACTTGTTCCATATAATCAAGCCTCCAATTGACCTTGACATCTACAGAATGAGGCCAGAATCTTTTAGCCTGTCTCGCAGTTTCTTGCTGGCCTGGCTCACCATGAATTACTCCTATTCACAGGACGCATGGCCTTTGCCTCAGTCTACAATAACCTCTCCACCCACCACCAACCTCTAGTGGATCTGGAAGTCCCAAATCAAAGTTTGCCTGCTCAGGAAGCCTCTCCATGCTGTACCTGTAGCTGGTGGCCACCTGCCTTCTCTATGACAGGTCTCCCTACCTTACAGGTCTCATGTGAGCAAGGCCCACCTATGTTGGTAAATGTAGACTCCTTGAAAGGAGAGGCACTTCTTCCTCCTCAGAAATGTTCCCTTTGACTGAAGGCAGTAAATTTCCCAGCAAAGAAAGCCCAGTGTTTAAACAAACGGAACATAGCCGTCTGCTGGTAAGAGCGCATAAAGCTTCTTGGGAACCTTTAGGCCAGGTTTCCAGTTAGGCCCCTGAGTCATCTCTAGGATGCAATCTTGCCTCTTTTCTGAGCTGGTTAATTACCAGCTTTACTGGGAAGTTGCTAGGAAAGGTCAAGGTGACTCTTCTAAAGAGGTGCAGCATGTAGGGAATGAGTCTCACCTGGCTTACGGTGGCTTTCAGCATCTCCAGAAGCAGCAGGGCACCTTCTGTGCACAGCCCAGCCCGGAGGACTTCTTCCTGGTGGTGCTTCTGCAGGAGCCACTGGAGCATGGCATCAAGACTATCCTGGAAGAGGAAGCAGGGTCTGTAGGAAGACCCATGGCTGCACACAAAGGGGACCAGTTTTGTAGCCAATGCACTGAATTTCTCAGGGGGTACCAGTGGGAAAAGCAAAACAGCATAGTAGCAGCCTAGGTAGTTAGCCCATATGAAAAAATCTCAGCCTAGTTGTTGGTGTGTAAGGGAAAAATGCACCTCTAAGAAGATGCTGAAAACCCCCTGGCAACTTGCATCCAGTTGAGCTCTTTTGGTCTGATATCACAATGTACCGTCAATGTACCAATCAACATTGATAAGTGAGATTAATAAGACATATGAAGTGAGATTTTTATAAATGAGATTAATAAGACATGTGAAGAATTCAAAGTTTTCAGGAGAAAGTGAAGAGTGCAGAGGAGAAAGCATGATGTTTAGAATCAGGATTGCCTAACTTTGCCTTTTTAGTAACTGAGCTCAGGAAAGCTATTCAACTTCTTGGCAGCTCAATTTCCTTGTCTGTGAGAATTACATTATCTACCCCATGGGATTGTTTAAATATCAAGCAAAATAAAGTATACAAAACATCTATTATGGGTCCCATCACTTAGTAGATGTTTGTTTTCTACAGTAGGTTAGAGAAATAAAAATTAGGTGTCTCAATGACCTTAATGTAGTATAGAAAGAACTTTATTTTGAAGTGTAATCTATAATACTATTAGCATGTATCAAGATTTAGGTTTGTTAAAGATAAGAATATACAAGAGAAATTAATTTTTTATCCTTCTCTTTGCAAAGTCATGACCCCCCCCCCCCCACATTTCTATTCAGTTAAGTTTAACTCAGTGAAATTAAGACCAAGAAACAGTTTCCAAATCTGCTATTTGTCAGGTTCCCAGAAAGGCGAGTAAAGGCAGGGTCTGTTCTTCAGGGGCTCAGCACCTAAGGAAGCAGACACACATGTAAATATGTTGGTGCCATCAATATAAGGTAAAGGTACCCTGAGGCACAAAGAAGGAAATGGTCCCCTCTGTGTAGGGATCTAAGGAGAAGGTGGCTGAGCTGAGTGAGGAGGGAAGATACCTCTACTAGGCAGGTGATGGTGGGAAAAAGAATCAGTAAGGGCATGGGGCGGGTGAGCACAAAGAAGCTGGTCTTACTGGGGAGATGATTTAGGAGAGTCACAGATGAGAGTAGGTGAATTGTAGCCAGGTTAGAAACACAAGTCAGGTGCCCAGAGATGAGGGATCTTGGTGCCAGCTGTGGAGTCTGAACCTGATCCTGCAGGAATGAAAACCAATGAACATCTGAATTTTGTAAGTGGGAGAGTGGATGGTGAGAAGGTGTAAACAATGAGTGTAGACTCCTCTTTGGAGAAATTGGGCCAAAGAAGGACAGGAAAGTGATAAACAGGGCAACAGTTGGTCAAGAGTATACGAGTCAAGGGACAGCCCTGGTTTTAAGTGGTCTATGAGGAAAGAGTCAGTAGAAAGGGAGAAACTGAGAATGCAAAATGGAAAAAAGAGGAGTATTACAGGGTGATGTCACTCAAGGAAAGAGCTGAAGGAAATTAAGACCAGCCTTGAAAAGCTTCCTTGACCCAGTGATGGTGGAGGGAAGGTGATAAAGAAGGTTACAGTGGGTGGTGGAGGATGGGATGCTGAGGTAATTCCACCCCCAGCATCATGTCATCTCCCTAGTTGTGCCCAGAAGGAGAAAGATTTTTTAAAAAAAAAACTGATCCAAATCAGAGACTTACTGGGAGGGAGGATGGGAGACAATAGTTGAGGAAGTCAAGGGGCAGATAGGAGGGCATTTGAAGAGCTAGCCAAGGGGCACAAAACTGCTAGGGAAGGAAGTGAGTCAGGCATAGTCCAAGTTGGAAGAAGTAGAGGTAGGTAAGCGAGAGGGTATTAGGAAACTGCCTTAGTCACATGGAATTAGAAGATCAAGTGTGTTGCTTCGTGCAGGAGGTGCTCTGAGAACCTACTTTGGGCCCGTCCATCAGCTCTGTGAGTGGTGTCTGCAGGAAGAAGGTGGAAACGATGAGGTAGACTTCCGGAATGTGAACGTGGTGGGCCAGAAAGTCGTTCAAGACGCGGAACCCAGGAAGAAGACAGGGGCTCTGCTCAGGCAATGGAGGGTGGCTCTTCAGGTTGTCTATTGATCAGGTGGAAGGGATACAAAAGCCAATTGAGAACAGCTGTTGATCAAGGCGGGGACTGGACACATGAGAAAATACCCTGCCACCCTGCCATAAAAATACTGAATAGAAATATACATCACACACAAATGAGAGCAAGAAAGCGCTCAATAATAACTTCTTTCCCTGTTCCTGACATGCTCATTCATTCATTCAAAATCAGATTCTTGGGGCCTACCATGTAGGAGGCAACAAGAACATTTTGTATTAGGCAACAAGGACATAGAGTTTTGACTAAATATACAGAATTTCAGGTACTCATGAAGTTTACAATGTAGTAACGTGGACAGGCATTAAGCAATTAAATACTCAACTAAATACATGCTTATAAATTGTGATAAGCATTATAGAGGAAATTAATAAGGGCAGAGAGATTTAAAGAGGTGCCCTAATTCAAGACCCCTTTTCTCCTATAGAAGATGGCATTTGAACTGAGATCTGAGGATGAAACCATATCAGTGAGAAGAGATACCCCAGGAAGAGGAAGCAGACTATAAAGTGTCCAGGAGAACCGGACTAAGCAGCCTGTGCAGAAGGGAAGGCAGCCTCCAGGGCCTGAAGTGCAGTGGGGCTGCAGGAGATCCTGCAAAGGAAGTCAGGGTGGGGTGGCGAGGCTGATCTGGGTGTAGGCCTTGGAGTCAGGGCTTCAGGTGATTCTACTGCACAGAGCCGAGGTTCCAAGTGGGAAGGGCCACTTGTCCTCACTCACAACCCAGGAGTAGGAAATGCCCCACTTCCGCTTCCCAGAGACTGCTGCCCACTCACCCATCACAATGTCCACGCCCTCAGTGCTGCGTTCCACCCAGGATCCTGCAGACAGGCCATCTTTAAATCTTGCACGGAGGGCGGGGTGTAAAAGGAAGTGTAACAGCAGCTTCAGTGCCAGCACAGTGGTGCTGGGATGCAGGTGGCCCTGCAGGAGCAGCAGGAACCAGTCAGGCCCTAAGCTCAGAAACATCTCTTCCTTTGACCTGAGGGGAGATAGAGGTCAATAAATGCAGTTCATTATCTCTCAGACCATAAACAAGTAACAAGTCCAGAAAATATGAAATGTCTAGCCTCATGAGTAACCTAGAAAAGGTATGTTAAGGTTAACATTTGTATATCACTTAGCAAAGTACAAATTGCATTTTAAAAGAAAATGCTGGCAAGATGGCTGTGTAATGGCTGCATCTGTCTGGGAATGGCTGCTGTGTACATTGGCCAAAGCTTTCGAAGCAACTGGAGACAGTGCATCAACAGATGTAAGAATGTGCATGTCCCTTTATACCCCTTCTTCACTAGTACTCATACAGAGAATGACAAGTCATCCATCTAATTTAGCTACCATTTATGCAGTCACATAAAATATACAATGATTATTCACCTCCCTTTTTATTTTTTATTTTTTATTTATTTATTTATTTATTTTGAGTTGGAGTCTCGCTCTGTCGCCCAGACTAGAGTGCAGTGGCCGCTCCCGGCCACCGCAGCCTCGACCTGCTGGGCTCCGGCAATCCTTCCGCCTCAGTCTTCCAAGTAGCTGGAACTACAGGCGCACGCTACCACGCCCAGCTAATTTTTTGATTTATTCTAGAGATGAGGTCTCACTTGCCCAGGCGGGTCTCGAACCCACGGGCTCAGGCAATCCACTCACCTCAGCCTCTCAAAGGCGCGGGATTACAGGCTGAGCCACCGAGCCTGGCTTATTCACCTCCCTTTTTAAAGACACTAATCAAAATGAATCTAAACAAAATAGTCCAAAATGTATACATTTTTATCAGTTTAGACAAAAGAAACCATAATGAACTATCACTTTCAAAAATGAACCTTAAAATGACGCTGGGGGGAACTGGAAGAAGCTAAAGAGTAGGACAGAGAATGGTCAATCTGGCAAAGGCAATGGTCTCAGCAAAGAACCCAAATTTCTGGGAGCCAGAAAAGGATTCCTCTATGCTAGACAGTGTTCTCAGCTGACTCACTAGGCATGATAAGGGTGTAGCTGGTGTCCACTGGAATGAGCACTAGACTAGGAGTGAAGAGACGAGATAGTCTTTGTTTCTAGCCCTCCCTCTGACATTTACCAACTGGATGACTTTGGCAGAACTCTTGGTGTGCTCTGGTCATTTTCCTCAGTGAAGACATTGATGATGACGGTGATGATGGTGGTGATGGCAATAGTGATGAGATCAGTTAGCCCACAGAATATTTACAGTATCCTAAGCACCATTGTCAGGGCTATCCACATATTAATTTGTTTCGTCTTCACTGTAGATATCTACTGAAGGTATTGTTTTGGTTCAGAACGATGAGTAGAGGAAAGCATACAGGGCTTAAGTAACTTCCCCTGGGTCCCAGAAGGTCTAGATGCCAGAGTCCATGTGTTAAGTACTGCACTACATTCCCTTTCAAAAAGCTGGAAAAGGAAAGACTGGACTAGCTCATCTCCAAGGCATCTTCCAGTTCTATCATGTTCTGATTCTAGGAATGTAAAGACTTGTAGTCTGGTAAATTTTTAAATGTTATTTGCTAAGTTGCTTTATGGATGAGTAACTCCTCACCCCCACCCTCACACACACATACACACTAAGATGTAAACCCAGCAAAAGCAGGGATCTGGGTTAACTTGCTCAGCGCTGCAACCTAGGAGCCGGAAATAGTGTTGACATACAGTAGGCACTCAACAAATAGGTGTTGAATGAATGTCTTCAGAGTTGGAGGTAAAGCAGGCAGGCAGCAGGGGATAGTTAATGGAATCAGCTTTACGGTTGCACATGATTTTAAAAGTTAATTGAAGGTAGATACTTCTTTTTCTAACTTGGAAAAACAACTAACTAACACTAAAAAGCAGAAAAATTTGGCAAGCCTATTTCTTGATAGATGTTACTTAGGCTATTTCTCCATCCTATTGTCTGCCAAGTGCAGGACATCAACATCAGTATTTGTTAGAACTGCCAAAACAATAACAATTATACGATAGCAATGGTGACAAAGGAGTTTATTGTAATTATACCAAATCTGCTTCTAGTTACTCATGCCTGTTTAACATTTGCATCAGAATATCTTAGGGCAAGGTCTGGTTTATTGGGTGAGGAGAACATAATTTTCTTTCTGACTAGTGCAGGAAACACATTGCAGAACACAGACTCAGAGATGCTCAACTTTTCATTAAGAAAAGGTTTAATACCGCACCCTCCATGAGACAACCTCGTGCCAAATTGCTCTTCCTGGAGCTACTTACTCAGGGGACAAATGAAGTTGGGGGGAAGATATTACACTGAGCAGCATCTCCAGCAACTGGTTTCTGAGCCAGATTGTCTTTCCAGATGTTTGGCTTCCAGCTACAAAAAAGAATTCAGATTTGAGAGAAAACGGATGTAAAGTGACATAATATTTGCTGCACTAAGCAATCATATTCACCAAATGCTTAGTCCACCCAGAAATTGTGGCATGGATGAGACTCAAATTTTTGGCATTTGATTTTAGACTTCAATGCAATGCTTAAAAAGAATTTCAGAAAATGTTCCTAAAGTTTCCTGAACTAGAAATGTCTTCAGTGCTGCTATATTATCAAAAATAAATACTTAAAATTATAACGACAAACTTATCTTTCAATAGATGGATCTATTTAATCTTATCATATGCTACGACATTTCATGAGCACCTGCTATGTACTGGTATTATGTGAGTCATTGGGAACAGAATGGTGAAGACTATAGTCTTTGTTTTCTTGATTCCTGCTTTCAACTTGCTTCCAGGCTAGGCCTTTTGTATATCTGTTGAACTAAAAATAGAATGTGAATCCTAGCAGAGGTATAGAGAGACAGTGGAAAAAGAAACTTTACTTCTGAAGTATTGTTAAAGCCCTGAAGGGCATGTTAACTATGTTTTAGATGAAGGTTTTAGAGTAAAGTCCATATGAGAAGGAAGGTTAACTAAATAAGCTCACTGTTGGCCCATTTTACAGTCATTCATTTCCTCAGTTGCCAGTCATTTTACAACCAATTTAGGGCACACACACCATGCTGCAGAAATAGGACTGATAAGGCAACTTGGAAAAGTCCAGTCAGCTTTCCCCCTTTTTAGATTCTGGCTCCTTCTCTGATCAAGCTCCTAATCTCAAAGAGCCTCAGTTTCTTCATCTACAAAATGGAATGATAATTCCTGATTTGAGACTTGACCTAGTAAGAGATAATATAATTTATCTAGATTAAGTCATGATGTCCAAGAGACTCTTCTGTGATGAGACTGTTTTATACCTGCGGGTCCAACACAGTAGCCACTAGCCTCAGGCAGTTATTGAGTACTTGGAAAGTGTTGTGTGAGTGAGGAATTGAGTTTTTAATTGCATTTAATTTTAATTAATTTAAATTTAAATTTAAAAGGCCACAGGTGGCTTAGAGACTCCCATCTTGGACCGCGGAGATCTGGAGGGCAAAGGTGGTTGGTAATTGTTCCGTCACACCACCCTAGGAGAGGGAATGCTGAACAGATGTAGCTGCTGTTCTGCATCTGGTTACAGAAAGAGAGACTCAAAGAAATACATCACGAATCTGTACGCTATGGTAAGACCAAGAGGCTTCAGAAGAACAGAGGAGGTGACTTAATCTGGTGGGATTAGGAATGGCTAGTTTAATGTGAGGATGGGGTGGGGAGCAGAGGTGGAGTAGGAGGTAACATTATTCTAGAGAGAACAGCACATCCAAAGCATGGACAGAGGACAGACCTTCACAGGTCAGGGCCTGCAAGTGGTTCAGAGTGCTGGAGTTGGGGCTCCTGGGGGAGGGGGAAAGATTCAACCAGGAAGGGGGGCAGGACCCTGAGTCCCAAGTGCTGGTCTATAGGGAAATGATTTTATCCTGGAGGCCTCAGAAGCTTTCCAGGTTTCAAAGCAGGCATACACAATTTGATTTGATTTGTGACCATCATCATGACACTATAGCCTCACAAGCCACCATCTGGTAACCTCTGGTCAGCCTTCCTCCCTTGCTCAGCCCCTCCCTCTGCAAAATGGCCCCACAATGTGTGCCTCTCAGGGGCTCTATGATGGTTGTCCTGCTGCCTTCAGACTGGTAGTTGGGAAAGGTCTTCTCACCAGGCAAGGAGGGGTCCGGGGCTCCATTCACACAGATCGGCCTCTCATTCACTGATGAAGGCTTGAGGGTGTATACAACAAACAGCCCGATCCTTTATGCAACAGGGAGAAAAGGACAGGCTCAAAGGCAGGCTCATCCCATGTCTACTGAGCACATGTTTGCATTTTCTACGCAGACCCACCACATGAAGCTTAAAGTGATAGTTTAAGGGGAATCCCTCACATTATACTGTAATCAGTACAATAGTTCCAGAGACTTCTAAAATCTGTCAGGATTCATGAGAGAAGTTAACCTTGGCTCTGCCAGACTAACATATCAGATAATAATGGGGGCGGGGGCTAAATGTGGCGGCAGCTAGGACTGTCATTTGGGCAGTCTGTAGGAGGCAAGCATGTTGGGGCATCGGCTGGTAAGAATGACTGTACTCACGAAAATTACTGAATTCTTGGACATAACAGGGGAGTCGAGCACCAGGGGGCAGTAAACACATAGCCCTGCTGGGGAAAGCTGCCTGTCCCATCCTAACTCCAGCAAACCTATCCGTTTTCCTAACTCTCAGCCCTGAAGAAAAACCCCTGGAAGGTTCCAAGTGATGTTGGATTGAGCATGGTCAGGAGAGAGCTGGAGCCTACATTGTCTTATAAAATGGTCTTGGGGCCCACTCTTCCCCCTGAAAAGCTTGGCGCAATACCTGAGCAAGTCCTGGATGCTAAAGTGGCCCCTCAGTTGACAGCCCAGGATGGCAATGATGGTGGTGATCTTGGAGGGGGTAAGGCTCGGCTCATTGAAGAGGAAGACAAGCTTGGGTATAAGCTGTGTCTGGTGGGCAACTTCAGCATTCCTGGGTCCTTCCCTGGTGAGCCCAGGAGAGAAAGAGAGAGTAAAAGCTTTTACTGGAATGAACCAAATTTGCTATGTTTCTGTTAAAAAGGTTTTCCAAACTGGGCATGTTCTGAGGCCCCCTGACTCCAATGCTGTCTTGACAACTTGTCAAGATGCTGTCAGACACCCACTGAATATGTGCCTACCAAGTGCCAGAGTTGCTTGGGCATGGTCCCTCCACCCCACCCCCCATTCCCTGGAAACCACCTTCAAAAACAAACCCCAATTATTGACTTTTAAATTCTGAGCCTCAGGGAGAACGAGTGCTGGCCTCAGAAAACTCAGAACAAAGACAACAGACACTCATGTGACCCAGGAGCACTTCCCAACAGCCAGGAGCGCAGGACCCTTTGCTAGCCTGTCTGGGTGTGCGATCTTCCTGCCCGCCCGAAACCACAAAATGGATAGACACATTGCTGAGAGCCAAAGGAGAAAAAGACAGAATTCAAGTATCCACATCCCCCTCCCTAGGATAATCACAAATCCAATTTCCAGTAAATTCTACCCCCTCAAAGAGAACAGCTCCCAAGATAAATGTCTATTTCTTAGAAAACAATAGGTATAAGTACAGGAAGAAAGTAGAGGGTGAATATGAGCAGATTGCTCCTCTTGAGAAGTCTTTTTTTGGTATTAACACGTTAACTTCTGCTGAGTTCCACAACTCTGATACACCAAAGAGGCAGAAGCAGCCCAGTTCTGTGTGTAATTTATTTCCATAGGCCTGTCAGGGAAGATGTGCATTCCTCCACCCAGATGTTCCAGAGCCTCTGTTGTTCTTTCCTATCATAGCACCAAGCAGCATGTTTTTTTGAGTCCTATCTCCATAGGATTGTGGCTTATTTTTCTCTAAATTTTAGCACTAAATAGAGTGTGAAATGTAGTGAGTTTATAATAGGTATTCAATAGTAAGTGACTGAATGAAAAGATGTTTACAAATATATTGAAAACACCAAAGGTGCCAATGATCATTAGAATAGCCTGGACCATGAGGAAGCAGGTGGAGGTGATATGGGGGCTTCCTTGTCTCCCTTCTTCCTTATTCTGATCACAGTCCCTGGTTCATTTGGGAGCAACCTCTTTCTAACTCTTTTGCATCTACTCCAGAAGGGAAGCCATACTCCTGGTTCAATGAGACTCAATCCTAAAGTTAGGACTATGGAATTTAAAAAAATCCTCTCTCTGCTGACTGTGCTAAACTGAGGATATCCTCTGAGGAGCTGCTCAGGAGCCATCTTGCTGGAGGAAGGTCTAGCAACATGAAGGCAGCATGGGTGAAGCAGAGACAAGAATGATGACAGAGCTCAGAATAAATGACATGAGCACCACTCAGCCATGGGAGGAGATCTGCCCCTTTCAATTTCAGGAGTCAATGAATTCCCTCTTTATTAGCCTTCTTTTCTCCCTCTATTCTTCCCTCTCTCCTCCCTTTCTTCCTCCTTCTTTTCTTACTTTCTTAAGTTGACTTGAGTTGTATTTCTGCCACATGCAACCAAAAGAGCCTTGGCTAATTCAAAAGTGGCTTAGAGAATTCAGTTAAAGGAAGAATGGGCCTTTGCTGGCTACATTTTCTGAGTCTCCAATGTATGCTAGTCACTGGGGCTAGAGAGGCCTCTAAGACCCCAGTACTTACCCTCCTGAGGCTCAAGACCATCCGAGGAGACAGATCTGTCCCACATGTTAGTCACTGGGAAGGATCTACTACCACTGGGGGACTCAGTGCTCTGGGAGCTGGAAGGAGTCACTGACCATCCTGCCTTCTCAGTCTCTATTCTTAGCATTGCTTTTTGTCCTAACTCTTGGGCTGCCAGAGCTCAGCCTACCTTGGTGATTGAAGAATTTCCACAAGATGGGAAAAGAGGGCAAGCTCCAGGTTGTCAGCAGTATTCATCCAGAGCTGGAAGACAGGACACACACACCAAAATGAAGGCATGGGAGAAGAAGGGTTTTCAGGTAACATGAGAAGACCTGGTGCTGGACCTGACTTGGAACTACCTACACAATTTACCAGCACTGGAATGAGACCAGCTTTCCTGACATCTAGAACATGCAGGGTGTCTCCTCTGGAGGAAAGCCTTCTCTCCCCATCTCTGCTGCTACATGGTGCTTCACTGTGGGTCTAGATTCCAACTAAGGACACTTGCATGAACCATCTCCCACATCTGTCCAGCCCTGGGTCCATGGCCTGAGGAGCCACATATCAAACACATCTCATCATGAGTCTGGATAAGAGTTGATGAATCCTACGAGGCAAATTCCCACTTTATAAAGATGAGAAAATACAGATTGAAACAGACCAATTAAGTGACAGGCTCTGCTCACCACCACCAAGTGGTAGGACTGGAAATAGAAGCCAGGTCCTGACTCTTAGGTTTTACGCTGTATTGACTATGTACCCAACTTGGGGATGCAGCACGTTCTTCAGTTGCTTGTCTGTACAACCTGCAGCCTAGCTCACATTGTCTTCTCCTGCATGACAAAATATTGAGTGACAGAAAGACATGAAATTCACTGAGATTTAACAGGTGAAGTTTATCACTCAGGTTGTTTTCATTCACAGTAAGCAAATACAGCTACAAATTGTCTCTCTGGTACAGAGTTGATGGCATGCCTTCATGTCTCATTTTTATTTCCCTTTCGAGAGCTGTACTACTTTTCATCTCTAAATACTGACAATTCCTAAGGCCCAGAATGCAAAAGTTTCAGACACAAGATTATAAGAGTGCACCTACATAGCAGCAAAAAGAGCTTTCACTTATAAATGACATCATTTACTGGAGGCAAGAGATGCCATACAGAGACCCAAAATATCATTATCTGCATTTAGCAAATAGAATGAGGCTCAGAGAAACCAAGTCACTTTTCCATCATGACATTTTTTTTGATTGGCAGAAACTGGTTCCAAAACTAGCCTGTGTGACTGTGAAGCCCATTTCCTTTCCTCCACACTGGGTCTCCACAGGCATCTCCTGCAGACAGTGACCCGTAGGGTCAGTAATCAACCTTACTTGAAATGAAGCAGGTACCTGTGGCTTTGTTCTCTTCCTGAAGAGAGAATGCAGAAGAGCCCCAGTAGACACAAGCTTATCAGGAGACCTAAGAAGTCAGGGACCATCCCTCCCCAGTCCCCGGGTCTAACTTCACAAGTGCTACATGGTAGACATTGAATAAGGACTCATTTTTTTTTGGTATTTTATTTTATTTTTATTTCAAAGATGTATGGTGCAATTCAGGATTAGTTATACAAGTGATTATCGTGCAGGTAAAGTCTGGGCCTCCCTTTGGTCCCCACTTCGCCTGGTTTGACATTAGCTACTCTTACTGATGTTACGCACCCCACCCCACCCCCTGGGCAGTTTCTGGCTATTGCCAATCCCTTTCTTATAGTATTACGGTAAATGCTCAGGGTCTGCTTATGAGTGAGAATAAGTGGTACTCACTTCTTTGTTTCATTATTTTTTAAAAAGAGTAAATGAACAGTAAGCCAAAGTAAAATAAGTGGATTGCTCTTAAGTTAGAAATGGACAGATTTCCAGTCCCTATAAGCACAGGCACTGCCCAGAGAGATGGGGCAGCTGCCATTTGGGACAGCTGATATGGACAAATGCTGCTCTAATGGGGGTATGTGTACCCAGGAATGGCACCTCATCATACACATCTGTAGGACTACAAGAGCCCTGAATACTTAGGGTATCTTGAAGGTAATCATTTGACAAACAATATGACAGGTTGTTGTGAGCTGAGAGAACTAAGAAAATAAGACATGAACCTACCAGTTTAGTGATGCCACACTCTTTATCTCTCCACAGAAGTTTCCTACCTCTTTAATTTTCTTTCCAGAACATTAGAACAACAATAAGTTGCAACACACATTCAAGGCTGCCTAGCTCTTCTGAAAATTACTTATGTAATATCAAATGTCAAAACTTGGACATGCATGGACAATTGAATCTTTTGATTGATAGCCTGTGTCTCATAACTATGTACTGTGTTGCCTGGATTCGATTTGTTTGAATATCAGTTGGATACTGTGTCAGATGTTGCTCTCTTCCCAACCCTGAGACCACCTCACTCTCAGCGATGAGCTGGCCTGTGCTTTTGCTAAGAAACCAGAAACCTAAAACTTAGACGCCCTCGACTTTCTATCTCTCCCTCCCTCACAACTTCCTGTCCCTCCCTGCTTCTCAACTTCCTGTCACTTTTTCCCTCAAAGCTTCCTGTTCCTCCTAGCCTCAACAATTTCCTGTCCTTCACAATGTCTTCCTCCCTTTCTCAGGCCAGTCATCAAGGATTTTACCCTTTCTCCTATGACTCACTTTCTTGTTTCCAAACCCTCCATCTCTTTTGAGAACTTGTTTCATTAATAGTATATTTTTTCATTAGCATGTAAATGGCCCCATTTTTATTGCCTCTGCCCCCTCAGCCTACACTCAAACTTAAGTCACTACTATCTCAAAATACAAAAGAATGAGTCCTTAAGCTCCCACCCCTCTATTTTCTTCTTCAAAAATCCACTGTCTCTACTTTCAGCCTCCTTGCCATGCTTCATGTCACTTCTTAGTGGCTTCTGACCCCACTATTTACTTTTCACTAAGTTTGTCAATGACCACCAATGTCCTAGTACAGTGCACACATTCATCCTCATTGTACTTGGTGTAGACAGAACATGCCTTTTGGGAAACTTTTTGAAATTCTCTCCTCTCAATCTTTAAATTTTATTTAATTTCATTTCGTTTTACTTTTTAGCATCTAATTTTTTTTGGGAGGGGTTGTTTGTTTTTTGGTTTGTTTTCAGTTTTTTTCTCTCCTTAATCTCACTTTAAAAGCACCAGATCACTGGAAGGGGTAGTTTACTTAGGGTGGAGTGGTATAGATTGGTGTCCATAAGAATTCTAGGAGCAGGCAGTGGGAGCATGATGGGTTCCCACAGGTTCAATTCCTGGGCCATGCTGGTGGCAAGGATATCTTGGCACCAGGCTGCCTCTGGGTATGACCATAGCATTTCAGAAGGAGCAGCAGCTGCTGCAGTCAAGGCAATATATCTTATTTAGTGGGATCGGAGGGCCATTTATGCACATCTCCTTTTCCATTGTACATGGGGTATCCATTCTACAGGCCTTGCTGGCTTCTTCCACAATCTTCCCATCTATCTTTAGATCCAGGTCCAGGGCATTCATCCTTGCCTAGTTCAATTATCTAATACTATATTCAGAACTTTTGTAGCTATATTTATGAATAAGATTAGCCTGTACTTTTTCATTTCCTGTACTGCATTTTTTTTGTCCTGTTATCAAGATTAGTTTATGAAATAAGCTAGGAGTGATCATCTTTTCTGTTTATAAGTCTAGACATGGCTTATTTCCTAACTGGTAGGATTTCCCTATGAACTCTCTGTGCCTAGAGTTTCCTTGTAGATATTGTTTGTTTCTACATATTTTAAACCAGTAAGTCAGTTTATTTGATGGTTAAAGAATCATGTAGAGATGATGATTAAATTTATTATAAAGTTAATGTCAGATTCATTGTTAACTATTTTTTAAATCTAAATGAGCTCTATGTTGTAATTCTTAAAAGTAGTTACAATATGCAATGTCATAGTGTAGTTAAATTTCATTACACAGTCTGTACTTTCCACATTTCTTTATTAATTATTTGCTTATACTTTTAAACTGGAAATTGATCACTTAGTCTATATTAAACATCAAGATTAGCAACAAGTGGCTTTAACTGTTTGTGGCTTTTCAAGAGGTTACTTCAATTTACTGAATGAGACAAAATACTTCATTTATGGTTTAAGAAATGTATAATATTAAATTTTCATTCCATTAAAAAGTCTGCTAATTGAGAAAAAAAGGATCTTTGAGGTTTTAAAATTTCATTTTGAGTGAACTCTGAAAATTTACATTTTCTATGAGATTGTCCAAATGAGCTGTTTTCTAATTTGTTGGCATAGTTACTGATTCTTTTTCCCCCTTTCCTTCCTAATATTATTTATTTGTGCCTTCTGTCTTTTTTTTCTTGTCCAGTCTTAACAGAGGTTTGCCTATTTTAGGAAAACCCATAATTGGCTTTGTTGATCCTTCATATTTTTTTCTTTCCCATTTTATTAACTTGTGTTCTTATTTTTATTTTTCTTTCTTTCTTTCTCTGAGCTTTGTTTTTGTTTTTGTTTTTCTGTTTGACAGTTATAACTTCTTGATCTGGAGTCTCTGCTCATTAGTTTTAAAATGTTCTCATCTTCTGATATACATATTGATGACTATAAATTTCCCTCTGTGTCCTGATTTCAGCAGCAATCCCATAGTGTTTTGATATATAATATTTCTCTTGTTGTTTGGTGCTAAATCACTTCTAGTTCAAGTTATGATTTCTTCATTGACTATTTTCTTTATTCCACTGCCTTTGCTACAGGTCAGGTTTCAAAGTCTTCCACCTGGTTTTCTGCAACCATCACATGACTAACTCTCCTGTCTTGGGGCTCTTACCACAAAGTACCATACCTAAAACAAAATGCTCACATGTCACTCTTCAGTTAACAAGCTTGGCAAAATTTATAACAATCTTAAAATTGTTTAGAAAGACTTTATTCTCACCATTTGACTTTGATAACTTATTCTAAGAAAATGTTTTTAAAAGTAGAAAAAATATATGCATAAAAGTGCAGTCTATAGCAACATTTATCACAACCAAATACAGGAATAATCCAAGAATTTGACAATAGAGAGATGGTGAAAAAACCAGGAACTCTTCATGATAAAATATTATTCTGATCTCAGAACAATGTTTGTTTGTGTTTGTAATAAAGATATCTATATGTTTTTGTGATGTGAGAAAAGACAGGACTCATGATAATACCTACAGTATAATCATAACTCTGACTAAAAATATATGTTACACATGAAAATTACTACAAGAAAATGCATCCAAATTTGACAAGAGTTGACTAAGTCTTGGAAATAGGAGGGCTCTCCCCTACTTTTCCGTAATTTAAAAATATTCTGTAGTAAACATATATTAATTTTTAATAAACAAAGAGATGATTTTAAAAATACTTCTGCAGGTCCCAACATGTATAGGCTAAAGCATTGTCTGTGCAACTTAGCACCTTGGGCCTGTCTTCTCTCCTTCCCCTTCCTGTAACCAACACAGACCTGTAGGCCCCTGCCAAGCTACTTGTCTCAAATCCCCATGGTTGTTCTCACCCTGAGTACAGTATTTGCAAATAGCATATATGCTCCCCCTGGAAGGTTATATTTCCTTGCATTCTGCTAAACTCAGCCCCAGAGTTTTTGACCCCTAAAATTGAAATGACTCTGCTTTCTCACTATTTCCCAGGTGCCCTGTGCCTGCCTCATTTTGGCATATAGTACACTGCAGTGACACCTTTACTGTGTCCGGGGACCATTTGGCTGTGAAGAAGGGCTGGGTCCCATTAATCACTGCCTGCAGGACACAGCTAGTACCTGCCTCCAGGGGGCATTCACTAAACAATGCTTCATGAATGGGTTGACTTGCCCAAAGAGGCTCTGTGCCAGACTCCTCACTTATCCTCAAGTGTGTCCTTCTGCATCTCCCAAGTCACCTCTTTAAAGGACCTTTGGAAATAACAAATCACTGTTCAAAAGAATTGGGATTATTTTTGCTTAACCCTCATATGTAAATGCTACTTTACAGTTTTAAAATCCTTTCTTAGATACTATCTGGCTTACCCCATGATAGCCTATGAGGAAAAGATGATGGCCTTCATTTCACACCGACGAGTGGGACTCAGGGAAGCCAAGAGACTTGCCTGAAGCCACACAGCCCATAGGTGGCTGGATTTAATCATAAACTGGGGCCTCTGGGCTGGCCTTTGTGGTTTTCCCTCACTAACATCATGATTATGAAGGAAGCTGACCTACGGGGTTTAAAGGAAACAGCAGACTTTCTTATCCGATTTTACTATCACACACACACACACACACACACACACACACACACACACACTCCTGAAAGGCTAAGGGCCAGTCTCTGATTTACCTCAAAATTACAGAGGATGTGCTGGAAGACACCGATATTGGTGATAGCAGATGACCTGAAGCCCAGTTCTGCAGTGCCAGCAACTGAGAGGACCAGCTGAAAAATTCGATGATTTAGGAGAGAGGCCTTTTTCCTCAGGAGAAATGCCATTATCTGAAAAGGATAAAACACAAAACAGTTTCCTCATGAATGCATCATTAGAACGTTCTCCTCTATCCACTGCTTGCTACCAGCGTCTTTGATCAGTTTGGTCTAAAAACCCTCCGCTACCAGCCTTCCCATGTTCTCAGAAGAAATACATACACCTAAAAATGTAATGTATTTTGCCTACTTTATCAGTGTTACTTATCCCAAGAAATACATACACCTAAAAATTTAATGTATTTTGCCTACTTTATCAGTGTTATTTATCCCAAGATGTTGTTCTCTCTTAAGAATAATAATTATAGAATCATTATCTTTAAAAAAGAAACATATGTGCCAACTTCTATGGCTACTCTCCTGCCAGTGACCACGTTTCTGTTCTGTGACTGGACCGCTCACTGAGAATTACCGGTTCTCTTTTAATCTTTTCCATGTTTCCAGAACACTATTCTCTCCTGGTTTCCTCTGTTGTTCCTCGGAGGTCTTTCTCATTTTCTGTTACTGAATCTTTTTCATGCATAACCATCACAGACATGTTACTATGTCACCAGAAAGCCACCAACTGCCTATGAGCTGTGCCATCCTGTTATACCCACCCCTGGAAAGCCAGCAAAGTGCAGCATCCATCCCAGCATGGAGGCACCAGGGTCCCAGCCATAAGCTTCGTGGACCAACCTGCTTCTAAGACTAAGAAGACAGATTGCATCAAGCTTCACATCTCTGTTGACCTTGGCCACACACAAATCAGGTTGCCCAGTCATTGGCAGCTGGGTCCTCTCCCATTTCATCTATACTCACCGCTCCTCTAACACACAGCTGAATTCCCCATCCCTAACTCCAACACATCCTGCTCTCTTTCCCTGTTCTCCCAGACACAGTCTCTCAACACACCTTTGGGAAACCTCGATCAACAAATACTCAACACCTTTCCAGGTTATTCAAGAAAACTTTTTGATGTATATGGAATATAACCACACTTCCAACCCCCTCAAGACACAATGAAGATGGCTGAAAGTTGCTTGAGAAAAGTCGCATACTCCGGTCAACTGGTTTCACTTTACATAAGTGGTGTCAAATGTCAAACCGGTATTCAGCTGGGTCTGACAGTCCGGCTCTGCCTTTCTCATAAGCTGTTTTTACTTATTCTACAGGCCATAATGTCATCACTTCTCCTTTCTCCTCTGATCTCTCTTTCTCTCTACCACCTGACTTTGCCATTGGCTAAGAAGATAGAACCCATCGGACATAAATACTTTGCCTTTCCTCTACCAAATCTGCAAATGCCTGTGCTACATGTTGCATTCCTTTCCCTTGCAAGCAAGGTCTCTCCTCTATCTAGCTTCTGGATCCTCCTCAAGGACACTGCTCTTTGGGATAGCTCTTCTCTCCTGGTTCGTGCTTGCGCTCTCTCTCTCTCTCTCTCTCTCTCTCTCTCTCTCTCCTTCCCCCATCACTTCCTTCCATGTACAAATATGCTCTGGAATTTCCCATCTTACAAATAACCCTTCCTTGATCGCTAATCTCTCTAGCTCTGACCCCACTACTCTTCACCAGCAAACTTCCAGAAAGCATTATCAATACACTCTGGCTCCATGTCCTCACCTCACATTCTCTCTTCAACCCTTTTTTGCTGCTGCTGTGTCCACCTGTCCATCTTCCTCAGAAAGACCACTAGTGAATTCTAGGTGGCCAAATCCAACAGGGACACCTCTATCCTTAGTTTGCATCATTACTTATCAACAATAGCATTGTTTGACTATATGTGCCTTCTAGAAATGCTTTCGTCTTTCAGATTCTTGGACAAAATTATCTTTGGTTTCTTGTCCCTCTTTCTTCTCAATATTCTTTACCGGATTTTAATCATATTTCCAACCTCTTTGTGGTCACTTCCTCATTGCTTCCTCCTCAACCCACTTCTCTTCTCTCTCTACTCTTTCTCATTGATGATTTCATCAATTTTCTTAAATGACGTCATGATACTAACAACCCTCACATTTATACCTCCAGCCTAACCTGCCCTTCTGAGCTAAGAGTCATCTATTCACACTTGATAGTTCATCTTCATGTTTCACAAATGTTTCCAACAGTGTGTCCCAAACGTCTTCCTTCCTTTCTGTCAGCGGCTTTTTGGGCACACAGCCTTGGCTGCTTTCCAGTGCGATCTGCCCAGCCTGCTCACATCCTGAGACCCTCCAGGTCAGGACACACTCTCATACAATGTTGGATTCTATTTAGTTCCCTGCATGAATCTCAACCCATCTTCCACACTGATGCCTAAGGTCATTCTAAAGCATCAATCATTCCATTTCTCTGTTCCAAATCTTCCTATGATTATCCTTCATGTCTGAATAGAATCCACACTCCTTGCAGTAGCAGAATGTCAGCCCTCCCCTGCCTTCCATCCAACATGCTATGCACTGCTCCATAATCATTCTTTCCTCCCAGTCATATGGAGGAACCCATATCAGATCCCACGAGTGTTTTCAATGTTAGTCTGGAACACTATCTTTTTTCTTCCCCATGTTAAGAACATACATACTATTGGGTCCCCTCCAACTGTGGGAGCTTTTCTGTCCTCTCAATAAATCCTGCTTTCTCACCTTCTAGCCATCCATGTCCCTCATTCTTCCTGGGCATAAGACAAGAAGCTTGACCCTGAAGATCTGCAACCTGAAGAGCTACAGAATATACGTCGGAAAGAGCTGAGCACCCCAGAGACTGGTTTGTCAGCTGACAGGGCCAGCTGAACCAGGAAAGCTGCTGGAAGAAGATAAGACTCCAAAGCTGAGACACTTCGGGGGCTAGGCTTGCCAGCCCACTGAACCAGCAACACTCTCAGGGCTTGGCTTGCCAACCCATTAGAGTTGACACTTCCAGGGCTAGGTTTACCAGACCCTCGAGACGACCCTCTTTAGGGCTTGACTGGCCAACCCACTGCACAGAAGATACATTTCTACTCATCACCACATGGAACGTACTCCAAGATCAATCACATCTGTACCATAAATCAAGCATAAACAAATTCCACAAGGTTGAAATCTTGCCATGCACACTCTCAGACCACAATGGAATAAAAATAAATATCAACACCAACAACATTTCCCCAAAGCCCACAAAGACATAGACACTAAACAGCATGATGCTGAACAACTACTGGGTCAGCACTGAAATCAAAGCAGAAATTAAAAGATTCTTGCAAACAAAAGAAAATGAAGAAACATCTTACCAAAACCTCTGGGGTGCCATGAAAACAGTTCTAAGAAGGGAATTTATATCTCTATGAGCACACATCAAGAAAACGGAAAGATCACAAGTGGAGAGCATAACAAATCACCTAAGGGAGCTGGAAAGGGAAGACCACTAAAATCCCAACTTTAACAGAAGAATCCAAATCACCAAAATAAGAGCCCAAATGTGGGACATAGATGACAAAAATATCATAGAAAACATCAGCAAAACAGAAAGCTAGTTCTTT
>CAUYQG010221068.1:0-13164 GCA_963574415.1 Tarsius wallacei
TCTCTCTCTCTCTCTCTCTCTCTCTCTCTCTTTTTCTCTACATATATATTTGTTAAGCTCCAACATATTTAAATAGTGAAATATGCTTAAATATTACAAATATCAACAGCAGTCTAGCCTAAACAGGTGAAGGGAGCAGGAAAACAAACAGAAAGAGTAATGTATACAGTACCAAGGGGTATGTGGAACAAGCCAAGGGCTCAAAATGTACTTACATGAAAAATCACAGGACAACCTGGACTATCTTAGCAGCTCTGCCTGTTCTGCTTCCCGGTGCTCTCTTGCCTTAACACCCTCTGCCTTATTTCATGAAAGTAGAGTCTTGGGGACCATTTGAATCAGCTAAAATGGGGGAAAGCTCTGTCTTTCTATCCAAGTGTAGGAAGATGAGAGATGTCCCCACCCATGAGCACTTCATCCCTCCTTTCTCTTCTTATCGTAATCATTGAAGTACTGCCCACTCCTCTCCAATGCTCATCTATACTTTCTCAATTGTGAAGGTATTTTGGATTATGAACAAACATGATGGAGGGAAATGAGAAGTATCTTTTTTTATGCAGATTAGCATAACATTAAACCACCCCTATGTATCTGTCATCTCTTTTTCCTTATGGATTATTTTAGTCTGGGAATGTGCTGCCTTTCAGCAAGCTAGATCATCTTTTTACTTTTTAGAATTTTCTCTAATAATTACAAGTATGCTGGGCTTACCTACCTTATGTTATAGTAAGCCTAGAGTGCAAAAAGTAGTTGAAAAATACTAAATTTAAAATTAGGGGCAGGAAAGGCTACATGATGGATTCATTTAGTTACTTTATATATTTATATTTTAAAAGGCTTTCTTTAATTACATGGATCAATGCTTGTCTTCTTTGGCCATAATAAATAATTGAGTTTTATTTACTTTCTCTTTTGAGAACAACTTTCGAGACCCTAACTGGTAAGCATTAAAATCAAATATCTTTTTTAAAAGCTGTATGTGTGTGTGTGTGTGTGTGTGTGTGTGTGTGTGTGTGTGTGTGTTCCTTCTCTAAAGTCTACTGCACAATTAGTGCAAAGGGAAAAAAAAGATGTTTAAAAAAACATAGCTAAGCCGGGCTCGGTTGCTCAGCCTGTAATCCCGTACCTTGGGAGGCTGAGGTGAGTGGATTGCCTGAACCCGCAGGTTCGAGACCCACCTGGGCAACTTAGTGAGACCTCATCTCTACAATAAATCAAAAAATTAGCCGGGTGTGGTAGCGTGCGCCTGTAGTTCCAGCTACTTGGAAGGCTGAGGCGGAAGGATCGCCCGAGCCCAGCAGGTCGAGGCTGCGGTGGCCGGGAGAGGCCACTGCACTCCAGTCTGGGTGACAGAGTGAGACTCCAACTCAAAAAAAAAAAAAAAAAAAAAATAGCTGGATACCCAATGTGAACTCTGACAGAGAAATTGGCTTGTATGTACACAGCACTGCATAAAAAGGAGTTGACCTTCCAATCTCACTAACACATCTCCATAGTAAGAACACCTTCAAGATATTTCAAATTCATCTTCCATGTTCCTTTAGTTTTAATCGTTTCTTCACTAACAAAATCTTGAGATTGTAACTTAGCTTCTAGATGGTCTACGGAAAGGGACCCTATTTCATATGGACACAGCATTTTGGTTCTTCAGGTTGTTTGGTTTGGTTTGGCTTGCTATAAATTAATACTGTCATTCTGGTGTCAAAACCTTGTGGGAGTTTTAATTATGATAAATTCACTCCACTACTGATTGCCTGTGGACACCAATAAGAATGAGTAACTGAATCATCAAAGCAGAAGACCAGATCTTGGAACAGGATCACCAAATACTGTACTAATCAGTAACAACTCCTGTCACTCTCAATAGCTTTCTTTTGGTCAATTATTCACAACTTCCATTTCTATACAGACACACACATCTTTTCCCACAAAACAGTGTTAATTAAAGTATTCCTTAAGCTGCCTGTCAAGACATAATATAGCCCCAATTTTTCCTAAACTCCTTGAGTCTGGATTCGAGGATGTGAGTTCCTCTGAGCCCCGTTTCTAAGGACTACATTCTCAGAGTGCTTAGTACCCCAGAGTTCCACAGACACAGCTCGGTAACTTCTACAACAGGATTGATAGAAAGATCTCTTTCTTCCCCCTTCCCCAAGAATGCGGTCTTAGACCAACTCTCCATCAGTAAAGAAGAGAGATTGTATTCATTCAACGGATATGCCTTATACTCATGAAACACAAAGTAGAACAACCCCTGCTTTCGCAAGTTTATTTTCTAATGTCAGTAGAGTGGATGAGAGCTCAAAAAATAAATTAATTATTAAGAAGATATTATGTGTTAGTAAGTACTACAAGGAAAATCAAATGGAAAGGTGTTATTAAGAGTGATTAGGGAAGAGAATAAGACTATCGTGCATAAGGTGGCTGAAAAATAATTTGGATGGAGACATTTCAGCAGCAACCTGGTGAATCAGGATCTGGGGTTTCACACGCAACAAAAGGCCAGGTGGTCAGTGTGACCAGAGGCCAGTGAGCATGGTGGAATTTAGTGCGAAATACAGGTAGGAACTAAATAATGCAAGTCCTTGAAGTCAAAAGTGAGAAGTTTGTATTTATTTTCATTTCAAGCCCACTCGAAGTTTAAGCAAAATAGCAACTGTCTAATCTTCATTTTTAAAACCACAACTCTGGTTGCTATGTTGGCATAAATAGTAGAGTGGTAAATATGGAAGAGAGAGGTAATAAATCATATCCATGTGTCTGGCAAGAAATTATGATGGCTGGGTTTATTGCCATGAAGAGACTCAAATGGTATGCGATTTGGTTTGGCCAGAGACAACCAGACAGCTGAGAGATGAGATGTGGATATTGGGCATTGGGGAGGTGGCCATTTCATTGTTGGTATGAGCAACTGGGTGGTTTTAGTTTTATTTAATTATAGGTGACAGATTGTGGGAGAGACCAATTTGAGAGGGGCAGAGAAAGCTAGGGAAATAAGAGTTCCATTTTGAATAATTTAAATTTTAATTGACTCTTAGGCATCCAAGGGTAGAAATAATCAGACCAGACCACTGGAGATATGAATCTGGTTTTCAGGAGAGACAGTGGGGCTGTCATTGTAAATTAGGGCATCGTAGTTAGTTTTAAACCTGCACGTAGGTAGTTTTAAACCATGAGATTGGATGAATTCACATAGGGAGAGAATTTATATGGTGAAGATAAGAGGACTCAAGACTGAGACCTAAATTACTCTAAAATTTAGAAGTCAAATAAGGGAAAAGGAGTCAGAAAATAGGATGAAGAAGTTATGGCTACTGAGGTAGGAGGGTAACTAAGGGAATTTTCTAATACTAAAGCCAAGAACAAAAAGTGTTTCAAGGAGAGAATAGTCAACTAATCAAATACAAATGAGAGATTGAGTAAGATTATCATGGAGAAAAAAAAGGCTACTGGATTTCACAAGTGAAGGTTAATGGGTACCTTGAAAAGTTTATTTTTAAAGTATTTTATCTGATGAAAGAGGTGTGATGTGCTACTTTTTCTACTTAAATTTCATAACCAATTCAAGGTTGAAAAACTTAAGTGGAAAACTATGTTATCTAGACTATAAATTCAGCATAGAAATATTGACTATTAAATAAATGTAAAGAATTATGTCATATTATATAAAGGAAAATTGAAGAGCTATCATTACATCATCAGGCTTAAAATATTTTTCAATCAAAGAGATTTCTAAGTGCTAGAATCATTTTCTACAAGGTTGAAAGATAATTTTAATATTGAGATATTTATATTTTCTGGCTTATTAAAGCTTGGAGACATATATATTTTAGTCATGAAGTAGAAATAGATATGTCCAAAAAATTATTTGACTTAAAGCCAAAAATTATTTGTAACAGGTATAAATGTCTTTCTGTGACTTATAACAATATAAATATTTTCTCTAATCCAGATACGGTGACATGGTACCAAAAACCATAGCAGGGAAGATTTTCGGTTCCATCTGTTCACTGAGTGGGGTCTTGGTCATTGCTCTACCTGTTCCAGTGATTGTATCCAACTTCAGTCGTATCTATCACCAAAATCAACGAGCAGACAAACGAAGAGCACAAAAGGTATGTATTCAACTCTGTGCCCCCATGATTTAGCACCTCCCACTTTTTATAATGAGTTTTAAAATCCCTCAGTAGCTATGTAGTGTTCTTAAGTGGTCAGTAGTTGCATCCATCAGGACCAGTCAGGTCATTCTACCATAAAAAAGAAATTTAACATCTCAGTGGCTTGAAACAATAAGAATATTTCTCAGTCATGCTACAGGTCCATTACTTGTCCAGAAAATGGAAATTTCATCTTGAGAATGTACTTCTGCCATCATTCCAGCAGGAGGAAAGGACACCATGAATTGTACACTGCCTCCTAGAAGGGGCTCCGCTTTCATCTCCATTGCATTAACCAAAGCAAGTCACATAGCCATGTGTAACTTCCAAGTGGACAGGGAAAATAATCCTACTATGAAGTCAGAGCCAGAAAGTAAGAAATATTTGGTGACCTACACTAATGACAGTAGTGAAATAAATTACAGCTTTTTGGCAAATTTTATTAAAATCAGACTTCTAAATCTGAGTCATTGAGTCTCTATCTATCTGGGGTCAAGCTGGTTTCAGTAGAGGAGGGTTATTGAAGGACACCAAAATGTGTCTCAGATATTTTATATAGTTGACACAGGAAGTAAGAGAAATCTGATCATTTGTAGCTGAGTTTTATTTCTGGCCCAGTAGTTTACTATTTCTCTGATCTTCATGCCAATTCATTAATCCCTCTAAGGATAAGTGCAGTGCATACTCAAGTATAAAACAGGGAAACAATAAGATTAAAATTTATATGCAAATGTGCATATATTTATATAAATGCATCATAATAGTAATAATGTTACTGATAGCTTACTATGTGCCAGGAATTAGTCTAACGTCTTCCAAAAATAAATGATATAACCTTCACAACAAGTCTAGGGGCTAGTTACCTTTATTATTCCCATTTTATAGATGGAAATACTAGAATGTGCTCAGAAATTAAGCAATTCTAAGGTTCCATGCCTACTAAGTTGAAGAGTCACCACTCAATCCAAGCCGGTCTGACTCCTGGTTCATACACTCAGACACTATGATAGGATGCCTCTCAGAAAAAAACTAAGAAAGTATTAGCACATTCTCTTCCTCATTTTTTTTTTTTTTTGGTCAAAATAGTCACCTTGTGAAGAAGAACCCTTTTTTTTCCTCTTTTAATTTTTTATTTTAAAATTGTGGGGTACAATTTAGTATGAGGTATACAAATATTAACTGTGCAGTTACCCTTGTTGATGAGGTGTGCCCCCCTTAACCCAGGCAGATATCAACTACTGTCAATCCCACCTCCCCTCCTCACAGTTTCCCATTACTGCCAATTCTTTAGATGAAACTTTTTTTGCTTAGAAATGATCTTGGAGTTTTGTTTTGTTTTTTTGTAGTTTTCTTGGGGCTTATATTACTATATTTTTATATTCTTCATGGTCACTATATCTTTATCTTTAAGGATGAGCTCATTTTAAAAAAAAAAAAAAGCCATTTATAACTATGATTAAAGTGGATGCCCAGTCTGGGTAATGTGGTATAACTATAAAAAAAAAAATACCATGAGAGATTTTGGTGTAGTCCATTACTGGCTTTGTAGGTGATTCCAACACAGGGTCTTAAGTGTGTTTGAACAATGTCAGCATCTCTAGTAAAGCACGAAATTTCATGGAGCAACTCTTTGGAAAGTTCAGGTTAATCAATATGGTCACATAGCATATTGTTCAAGTAACTCATTCATGTCTATTGTCAGAGATCCTCTTGCTTAGTAAA
Source organism: Tarsius wallacei (assembly GCA_963574415.1). Taxonomy (NCBI): domain Eukaryota; kingdom Metazoa; phylum Chordata; class Mammalia; order Primates; family Tarsiidae; genus Tarsius; species Tarsius wallacei. The sequence goes on from CAUYQG010221068.1 coordinate 5,880, forward strand.
AAATCACTTGTTCAGTCTTGTAGTGCTTGCTTTCTGGAACCCCTCATTTTGGACAAATGCCTAGCCTCTAACTAATTATTATAGAGAACAGTAAGAAATAGGCCAGTTAACATGAATATAGAGAACTGAATATCCAGTGAATAGGGTAAGTAAGAAAAAGGTACTCTCTGGGCAGTTGAAGTCTCATACAGAGCATACCCTTGGCAAGTAAGTTAGGGGGATTTCGTCCACAACTGTAGCTCTGCCCATGTACTACAATCCCTCTACTGGGCATTGACACATATTGTCTTAAAAAAGAGAAATCCTACAAAAAGCTTAGCTTCCTACCACCTATCCATCTTCATTCTAGAAGTTCCTTCTTTAATATAAGAACTGCCTGTCTGAAAACTGTAGGAAGTACAAATTCGATTTTCAAATAAATCTCCAAGATATCTGTACTTTTTAAAAGTTTATCATCTGCAATAAGGAAATCAATAAAGAAAATCTTAAAATATTTTGGAAGGTTTCAGCTTAAGTATATTTAGAAATCAAAAACAAATAAATGCGATGCTATAAACGTATGAAAAGCATACGTTTTATGAATGCTTTCGGTATCTTTAAAATATCTTGGATATTCTAAGTTTCTGCCATAATGCAATGAATTTTGCATATTATTGCTACCAGAAAAATTGGCTTAGTAAAGCCAAATATAATAACCTGATATAATATGTCCAGTAAATGGTCTGTGACCAATAAGCTGGACATAATCATCTAAGAAAGAATAGTGGTTATGGAACTAAATAAGGTACCAAAGGATATTTCATATTTTCTTTCCCAGGAGATTATTTTTAAAGCAGAATAAACACCCATTAGACTAAGATAGTTTAAATTTATCTAAGACTGGGTGATTTGCCAAATATTAAAGTTATGCAAAAATAACCAGCTAATTCAGCCAAGCAAGCAGTCAGTTCAGTAAAAACATCAGTCAAGCTGACTAATAAAGGTAATATTACAAAATGGCCTTTTAGACCAGACTTCTTGGTGTTTAGTCTAATTGTCCCTCTAAGCTCAAGCAGAAGCATGAAATATATACAATATGAATTTGAGAAAATTCTCACTGTCACTCTCAAGGGTACTTTCCTTCTCCCATGAGTTTTTCTCTGTAAGTACTGTTCCTGCTTTTGCTACCCATGCCTGCCCTTTAAAGGGAATACATGATTTATCCTATTCCTGTCAATCTTGATAAAGTCTTAACTAAGCACTGACATGTGAATAAATATAAGCCTAAATTGTGACATTCTCCTCCACTCTCATCAGTAACTGTATTTTAAAATATTTATTGATTCTCTCAGTTATTCAATAAATACTTATTGAGTAGAATGTATTTGACAAAATAAAACTAAATTAATGCAGTGATAGGTGACAGTGTTGCTATTTTGAAACAGCTGTTTCAAAATACAGATCATACCACCTAATCACCTGCATATTCACAAGTCTAACCTGTGAGTAATTATCCTATGATCACCATAGTAGTAATGATAGTTATAATTTAATAATACTAATAGCAACCACAACAATCCTCTCTAGAGCTTTCAGAATGTCCCAGGTGTTTTGTACCTGTGATTTATGGTATTTACAATAACCTAGCGAAGGACATGTATGATTTCCACTTTACAGATAACTTGCTCATGCTCAATCACATGCTTTGCTAGTGATTAAAGTCAAAAAAAAATCTAGCATTATTTGAATTATGAATATTTTGGGATTTTTCTGTATATAATTCTAAATACAGTGAGAAGTTGAGAATCATTGAACCAATGTACAATGTATGTGATTTTTTATTTTTCACATAAAAATTCTGACATTGACTCAGAAAGATATTACCAATCTTCAGTCTGCCATTTATTACACCCTGCTAGGGTCGTTCTCAAACTTTAGATTTATTGGAATTATCTGGAAATCATGCTCAAACAAACAAAACAGATGGTTGGTCACCATCCCCAAAACATTGGATTCTCAAGTTTGGAGTTAGAACCTGGGAATGCACATTCCTAAAAAGTTCCCAGGTGATATTGATAGTACTACTCTGGAGATCACATTTTGAGAACCACTTACTAGTCCATTCAACAGTGTCCAAATCAAAAGATTTTTTTTAATAGCACTATATAATAATGAAAAAGCAAGAAATAACTCCTTGCTGGAGTCTGAGAATGATCTCTTAGGTTATCTTTTATCAAAACAAAATGACCTAGTTCTTAATGCTTCCTGAGCATGTTGTCTGATACCCTCCTACATTGTCTTTCAGTTCTCATCTCTTCCAATTTAGAGTCCTCTTGCTGACCCCTCATTGTTTAGCCTCTTCCACTGACCCCAATCCCAGCACTGTTTCTGCTCAGCCCAGCCATCTCCAGGATTAACCAAATTCTAGACCAGGGACTATCGCACAGTCTACCATTAATGTCCTTCCTCTCTCTTCTTTCCATTATTGTTTGGCACTAACTTATCTCATTTCTAGGGCAGCTATTTTCCTTAGCAAATGGAAAGATTCCAATACACTCCTTAAATTTTTAAAAACTGATAAAGTTTAATATGCTACCACCTCAAGCTGCATTTTGCTAAACCTTAAATGAAAGAAACAACTCTAAAATTCCCAGAAGACATGGGACAGGGAGTATATAGGCCTATATTTAAGGAATAAGGAATTGTCCCAGATTACCGAAAAGAGAGACCTTCTCTATCTCAATTTTAAGGCTGCCCAGGATACCTTTATTTTTCAAAAGTATTGAAAATATTTTGCAATTTGGTAACTAGAAGATCCAATAACTTTCCTCAATCTATTCTCACACCTCATCTACAAGATAACTGCTCATTAAGAAAATCACTGTCTCAATGGTGTTTGGCTTACAGATCTTTCACTGATCAACTCCCAGACTCTGTTCCAGAAACTTTATGTCACTGTAAAGTTTATGTCATTTGGGGAAATTATAAAACAATCTACTTGCTAAAACACTGTCATGTTGCACTGCATACCAGCTTCTGAATACTCCACACACAAAAAAGAGAAAGAAGAAAGAATTCCATGTCAGATTTGAGAAAAGTTCCATACTATATCCCCGTTATCCTCACAATGAGCACTCATAACATGATATATTGTGAGGAACCCAACATCAAAGTAACCTGTTTACCATCTCCATCTCGGCATTTCCCAGTCTTTTGTTGACTACAGAACAGTGTTTTTGCTTCTTCTGGTTGGCTTAGATTTTACCCTTAAGAATTTCTTGGAACCAACTTTGAGAAACCCTGCTGAGATTAGATAACTAGACAAAAACTGCATTTATGAAGAACTGGTGTTGCATAGGAATAATGTGCTTATAAGACCAATTTTTTCCCAAATACCGTCAGTATTTAAGACAAATAAATAATTTGAAAATATCTTCAAAATCTTTTTTTTACACTCACAAGGTGAACCTTATTTTTATTTAAAATTGTAGAAGCCTCGTACTTTCTATTCAGACTAAAGTAAAGAATTTACTGAAATCTTACTCTAATTTCCATACCATATGCTGGTACTTTGCCATGCCAAGAAGTTGTATTTCCTACAGGGGTGGAAGTAAGAGACTGAAAGGAATACATTTCCTTTTATAAGGTGGTGGCTTTCTTTTAACCTCATAATTGCACAGTCAGAGTTGCCAAGACTGTCATCATACCAAGTAGGTCAGAAATAAAATGATTTTCTAAAATATCTTGGTAGAATAATTTCCCTCAATTACCTGCTGTAACCAAAGATGTAATCACAGATCACAAAGGCTAGCATTCAACAAGCATTTGCTGTGGTGCTTCACAAGACCAATTAAACCAATAAACTTGTGTAAAATTGTAGCAAAATGAAAAAAAGTCATGATTGAAATCGAGATGGGAGGTTCTTTCTCTAACACAGTACGTGACTTAGCAAAAGTGACTATTCTATCTCAAAAACAACTTCATCTTTTTCTTCAAGCTTAGAACTATTTCTACAGTATGAACACCATATACAGGCTTTCCAACATGTGAGGAGAAATATGTGTCATTTTACTCTATTGGACAGTATTTTTTTTGTCAACGTATATGTCTCATTAATGAAAGAAAGTATTATTTCCCAATGCAGCTGCTCAGTGCTTAAAGAATGAATGGAGGAGGGAGGGAAGGAGGGAGGATGGAACAAAAAAAGGAGAGAGGAAGGAGGGAGATGAAATGAGTAGAAGAGAACCAAGAAGGCAATGAACGTGCCAGGAGACCAAAGAGATTTTAGGACTGAAATTTCTACAATAACCCCTTTTGAAATCAATATGTAAATTGCTTATTTCTGAATTACTGTGTCAATTCTAAGTCATTTCCAGATGTGCTTGCCACTTGCCATTGTTTATTGAGTCTGGCCTGAAATCCTGAATCTGTTGCCCAGCTAAGTTAAAAAAATTTTCTACTTTCATTCTCCAGTATTGTCTTAGTATTTTGAGCAATCTAAACATTTAAACTGCCAACAAAGAATGAAATTTGTCTATTTCTCCCATCACTTATAAATATGATATTTGTACAAAGTATTATTTTAACCTAGTGTCAGCACACAGGAAGAACAAATTTAGGAAGGAAGGGAGATGGGGTGGAGTTAAAGCCAGATGATATCTTAATGCTATTTTGAGAGCTTCAGACATCTCAGTGCTACTCTCAAACAAAGTGGATGAAAGGGCATCTTGGTACAATAACTTTGGAGTGAAATTTAGCAAAATCTACCAGACAAAACACACACCAATTGATCCAGAAATAATTCTGCGTCCAGAAATTTGTCTTATGGATAAGTTCACCGTGATGTTTATAGCAGGCAGCATTGCTTATAGTAGCAAAAATAAATAAATGCTTTGAATATTAAATGATAGTTGGCCTGCTAAATAAATAATGCTTCATTCATACCAGGGTGTATTATACTTCATAAAAAAATTAGATGAATCTCTCTATACACACACACACACACACACGGAGTTCCAAAATATAGTACATGGAAACAACTAATGTAGAAGAATATGAGGAATATTCTCCTGAGTAAAAATACATATGCATGTACACATGAAAATATTAATATATACTTACTTTTGATGCTGAGAAAATTTCTGACAGAATTCCCTAGAAAGATTCCCAGTGGTTGGCTCTGAAGCACAGGAATGGAATGACTTCAGGGTCAGAGAGACTTGTTTGCATGAATTTTTGTAGTATTAACATTTTTGTCATTTGTGTTCATTTTTAATTTTTTAAATCTAGATCATTTTAAAATTTTTATTAAAATGATAATTCCAGGACTTAAGACTAATGATAGTATTTATCTGGGTTGTTTAGAATGGGAAAAGGAGTCTTTGTAGGATAAACGTGCAAGAAGCTCATCTAAGCCATCCAGTTGCTTTTTTTTCATATATTTACTAGATACATGCAATACAAATAGAATGGTCACCAACATAGTACTCTCCAGGAAGTGAAACCAGACCCATCCTAGGATGGTCTAAAGGCAGATATGAGGGGGGACCCAAAAAACACTGGAATTATTTTTTGGAGAGCAGACCTCTTGTAGTACAGGCTTCCCCGGCTAGGTAAGTTTTCTAGAAACCCATCAGCATCAGTTTTCCAGTTTTCCAGCTAGCATTGCTGTGAGAGCCTGTGTTAGGCTTCAGTGAATTTTTTAATTATTATTATTTTTAGATTCTTTCAATGCACTTGCCCATTCCATGATGCATGACTTATAAGCTCACCGACCCACATCATGCTGGCTGTTCAGCAGTTTGTGTCACCAAAAACAGCATGACTCCCATGCCCCCATTCTCTCTATTCACCTGATTTCACCCTCAGTAACTTTTTTTTTTTTTTTTTTTGGTTCCCTGGGTGAAAAAAGTCCTCAAAGGGAAAGGTTTTGCTCATATGGAAGAGGTGAAACAAAAAATGATAGAAGCACTAAAAAGCATCAATTAATGAATTCAAAAACTGTTTTTAGCAGTGGAAAAGCATCTCATAAGTGTATTGCAACAAACGCAGAATACTTTGAAGGAAATTGAAATTTAAGCATGTAAGAATAAATACACAATTTTTTATAAATAAATACCGTCTTTTTATTTGTCCCCTTGGTACATAACAGCCATTATAAAGGAGCATGGAACTCCAGAAATCTGGCTACACAGCCAGCTTGCTCAGTGCTCATTGTAACTGAACAATTGAACTGATCACCCTAAACCCTCTATTTTAAGAACATTCTGTATATGAAAAAAAATGCTTTAAAAATTAAAAATAAGGTTACAAGTCTTTCTGGATAGGCTCACTGTGTTCTTTATTTCAACAAATTCAGGAGTGAAATAGAAATCAAATGAGTGCACTATCATGTGTACCTTTGCCAGGAGACAAAGTAGATTAATTCAGGGATTTTTTTTAATGAGACCTGTTTTGTTTAACATGATGTTGGCTAACTTAACAGAATAATTACAAAAATAAAATTTTATATTGGAGTATGCAGACAGATAAATAGTGGGTCTTTAAACAGAAGAAAGAAAAAGAAAAGAAAGGCAAGTGGTTACTGAACTTAATTACTAATTTTAGAAAGGACATTAGTTTAATGAAAAGGAGTTGGCAGCTGGTTTGCTGGACTACTGGTCTCCATTTCATTACGTTACTCAGATTGGGATAAATAAAAATATGAGTAAAATAATATTGCAATTTTTCTCATAACACAATGGAGAGAAATAATAATGAAATAACTTGATCTTACTGTAAAGTCTTAATTACAATTTTTAAAAGCATAACCCAGCTCCAAGGTAGTTAATTGATTTTACTGATAAAAGTTAACCAAAATAAAGTACTTTAAAAAGGGTAGAGAGATAATTTTCTTTTTTTTATATTCAATATTTTTTATTATGATATTGTGGAGTACAGTTAAGGGTTAGGTATACAAATATGCTTCGCTCAGGCACCCTTGTTGATAAGAAGTGTCTCCCCATCCCCAGACCGATATTTACTACCATTAATACCATCTCCCTAACCCTCCCCCCCCATAGTTTCCCACCACTGTCAGTCATATTCTTATGGTAATACGTTGGATAATCAAGATCTACTCTATGAGTGAGAACATGTGATACTCACTTCTTTGTTTCTGTGAGAGGTCACTCAGTATTATAGACTCTAGTTCCATCCAGGTTGCGGCGAAATTCATGATTTTGTTCTTTTTTATGGCTGCGTAGTATTCCATTGTGTATATGTACCACATTTTTTTAATCCAGTCCTCTTTTGATGGACAGCAAGG
>CAUYQG010221070.1:0-13203 GCA_963574415.1 Tarsius wallacei
TTCCATGTATTTGGAACTACAGGCATGCGCCACCATGCCAGGCTAATTTCTGATTAATTGTAGAGACAAGGTCTCACCAGTTGCCCAGGTGGGTCTTGAACCGGGGACCCAGGCAATCCACTCGCCTCAGTCTCCCAAAGTGCTGGGATTACAGCCACCGAGCCTGGCCAGGATCTGCATTTTAACAAGGCTCTGCAGCTAATTTCCATGCACATTACAGTTGGAGAAACCCATCCCTAAAAACAACTCAAGCTTCAAAAAGAGCCAGAGCCCCCTGACTGGCTTCCAACCTTCCTCTAGAAACTGGGACCAGGAGAACCTGGGGAAGGCCTGAGGGAGACCCCTGGCATAGGGGAGGGAGGGAGTGGGCCCTAAGGGGAGCCATTGTTGTCGTGCCTGAAAGGTGAGGTTCACGTTGTAGATTCTCTCGCCTGTTAAGTTTGAACTGTGAACTGAACTGAAAAGAGACAGGCAAGGAGAAGCAGGCAAAGAAGGCACCCCTCACCGAGGAGGTGACTTCTTTGTTTGTTCTTCTCAGGAGAAAATACACTCTGTTTGGGGATGCCCATCACAAAACCCCACTGTGGTTTCAGAAGGGAGCAGACAGTGGGAGAGATAGCCCTTCCTGCTTTCCATTCCGAGAGGAGAGAAGTGGGGGCTGGGAAGAGGGGGCTGGCTGGCCAGGCCCATCCCGCGTGTGTGTGGGAGGCTGGTGGGGTCACCTCTCCATGGCAGGCAACAGGTGCTCAGAAATACCTGCAAAGAGACAACACAACCAAATGCGACCTGTGGCCTTGGATTGGATTATGGGTCAGAGAAAAGTTACTATAAGGACATTCATTATTGGGCAGTTAGAGAAATTGGGTATGGACTGTCAATGAGATGATAGTGTTGTGGCAGTGTGGAATTCCCTGAATTTAAAAAATGGATGGTGGTTATGTAAAGAAGTGTCCCATGCTTGAGTTTTAAGAGGAGCAGGGTCCAAATGTCAATAAAGTGTCTTAAAATGGCTCAATAAAACAACAATAATAATCTTCTTTGGGCATGTGTGTGTGAGGGAGAGAGAGACACACATACGCACAGAGAGAGAAGGAAAGAAAGAAAGGGAAGGAAAGAGAGAAAGACTGAGACACACAAACACAGAGAGACAGGAGTGTGTATTTGACAGTCCATTTGGTTAGGCTAAAACGATTCCTAGAATCCTCTTCTCCGTTGTGGCTCTAGGTTAGAGGTGGCTGAAAGCAACATTTGCCCAGGCTTTGAATGCAGAGGTGAAGCAGCAGGCATGACTTTAATCGAAGCTTCAAGGTCTGATGCCGTGAGAGACATATGCTCGCAGAGATAAGAGAGGGGCCCCTGCTCCGTGCCCTGCTGGCTGCCAGCGGCTCAGTCGCCCACCAGACATCCAGAGGTGCTAGCAATGCAGAGGCAAAGCCTTCCCTAGACTTTCCCCAGGGCTGGCTGCATAACATGCAGGGCCCAGTGCAAATGGAGAAAGCAGGGCATCCTGTCTAAAAGCAAGAAAAACGTGCTGCTCAAGGTGCTAACATATACAGCTTTTTCTTCCTTCCATGGTCTGTCTGTCTCTCTCTCTCTCTTTCGGCTGGTCATGGCGTTTCTTAATGTGCTATTTATATTGTTCTAAATAAAGGAGATTTTAAATTATTAGCATAAAGTCACTGTTCATCGTTAAGAGTACGCACATGCAAATGGAAGCACATTTGGCTTGCATGTGAAATGACACGATGTATGTTCCACAGCTTGTGCGCACGGTTCATTCTTACTAGAGCCGTGGAAACCTGTGCTTGGTTAAATTTATCTCACGTATGGACTTGCACGCATTCTGCCAGCGCTAGCTACCTTGCGGAGAAGTACGTCTGGGCTGCCCTGTCTCTCCTTTCTCTTCTATGCCATCATTTTCCTTGTAAGTAACTTCCACAAGAAGGGATGTGACAGGGCCCCAGGCGCAGAATGCCTTTGTGCGTTTGAAGCAAGTTCTTGGTGCAAATGGAGAACATGGCCTGTCAGGGTTCTCCAAGGTCCCATTAACACACTCCGCTGTAGATATAGCACGCTTACTAGGAGGCTGGCTGGGCACCTTGTTGTTCCCACGCACTGTGGCTCCTGGAGTCCTATTCTCACGGGGCATCTCTAAGGCTCCCTGTGAGAGGGGCAACGGGGGGAGACGGGGATCAGGTGAGTGGCACGCACCGCTTCCCTCGGGCTCTGATCCCCAAGTCCTCCCTTCAGACCCTTACTTGCCACCAAAGGTCTTGGGTCTTGTCCCTTTGATCAATCCCTGGACTTTGAGCCCACATCTCTCTGTGCAGGGGGAAAAAGAGTTGTGTGTATATGTGTTGTTGTTCTGATGACAGGAGAGGCTACTGTGCCCCCGCCCCAAAGAACTGAAGGTCTGATATTGTATATTATAGAACCTTTATTATTTTTCCTCTAAATTCTTAGAAACTTACATAACGCCCGTGCTCTGGTTATGACACCATTTATAGACATTTAAAATGCATCTTCATTTATAAATATTTTACATTTGGTCCATAGAACAGATAATTTTACTAAATAATACTGTAATTTTTTTTAAAACAGGCTCTGTATATAGTTTGAATATGTATATATTACATATATTTTTTATATAGAGATTTACTTGGTGTTCTGAGAATAAATCCTTATTGCAAAAAAAAAAAGAGCATATATGATAATACAATATCTTTCCCCTCCCCCGGGCAAATACTAAAAAAAAAAGTTACACATATTCACAGTTCTCACAGTAATTGTACGACACTTAATATTGTGCTCTATAAGGTAGGTTTGGATGGAAATCGGTTAGGGGATTTCTTGCCAAACATCTCACTTAGAATTGCTTACGAACATGAAATACACTGCATTTGTCTTAGAAAGACTTGGTCTCAGTTTCACATTGAAGAACAAAGAGAAAGTTAGAAATCTTTCTGCCCTTACTCTAGAGGAATTCACACACAGAAGGGGAAGTGGGGCCATGGGACACAGTGATGGGTTCCTGCCATTCTAAACCCTATGACTTAACAACACGTATGTAATTTGATCATGGATTCATACTTGGCATTTGGGATGCCTTAGCAATGAGACTATTTTACAGATGACCTCTGGAAAAGGCTTTAGATTTCCTACACAATATCAGATGAGACCCTACGCGCCACGCATGAGGATGAATGTGCACGTGTGTGCATTTATATGTCTACACGTATTTTTTTTCTCTATAATAATGTGCTTAATATTCTGAGGGTAATATCTTATTGCAAGAACTGGTATGCTGGTCACTTCCGGATGAGAATGACAAGAGATTAAAAAACCCACAGTCACAGTTATTTACCATAGTTATTAAGGATTAGCCATAAAACACAGTTTGTGAGCTAACTAGCTAAGGAGCTACAGGGCACAACATATGGTTTGCTACACGGGAACCCATCTTCCTGGCAAATGAGGAACACTCAGTTACTGGAGCTTGTGAGAAACTGGGCTCGCCCGACTTGCCATCACCTCCATGGAGCCCAATTCCGAGAGGAACAAATAACACATCCCAATGAAGCAGTTTTAATCTCGGAAGCACATTGTTGAGGGTGGGTGTCTCTGGAAGGACACTGGCTCCTCAGTTAGTGGGCTGGGTCGATTTTAGTGGCAGTGAGGAGACCCCTGCTGAGGAATTCCAGGGAAGGTGAGGAGGCAGCAGCCTGGAAGCGGGTGGCAGTGAGGGTAGTCATTGAGGAGGGAACCCCAAAGCCAGCTGGGTCCGTCTTGACTCGGACAGATCCTTCACCTTGATTTCCTCTACAACCGCTCTAGACTCTGTAAAACTGGGCAGCTTACGAGAGACGGGAGCCCCTGATGAGGGCGCCTCCCTGTGGGCCCCGAGGCCCTGGAATGGCGAGGAAAAGAAACCAATTGTGCTTGTGGCAGTTTTCCAGCAAGCGGGGCCTGTCTGGACGGAAGCACGGGGCCAGGTGCAGTCAGGACGGCCTGGTCAGGAGGGACAGGGACACTGGGCTGCAGGGGTGCTTGCTCACTCGGGCAGCAGGGAAGGGATACTCCGCAGGCTGCATGCGACGCAGCTCCGGGGAATGGACTGAGGTCCTGGGGGTGGTTTTGTCCAGCTGCCTCGGGAAGGAGAGACCAGAACAGGAAGGCAGAGGTCCTGGCTCCCTGCCACTTCAGAGGGAGCTCTCCCTGGAGGTCCCCACTTACAAAGGGCTCTTTCCCATGCACAGAGCTGCCCCCCGGGGGAAGGGAGCTCCGGCAAAGTCCGAGATAACAGTCATGGGTTTCGGCAGTAAGAGAACAGTCAAGAACACGACTAAAAGCCAGGAGCGCGTGTGGCCGCGCTGTGACGCTCGCTGGCGGGAGAAAAATGATCTGCCGTGGCAGCTACAAACGCCCACTGCGGGACGCTGATGGGGCCCGGGTTATAAAGGTCACCAGCTCGCCGGGTGCCGGAAGCCACCGGGATCCTTGCCCACGGCAGGGCCCACCCAGGGGGTCAACTGTCCTCCCACCTCCCCTCTCTCTGCGTGGTGATGGTGTCTGGACTCGCCACTCGAGGTAGGTTGAGATAGAAGGTATCTTCAGACATCAAGTGGCGGACATCAAGTGGCGGTCTCATCAGCCAGGTCGGGGGGCGAGAGCGTCGGGTCGGCGAGCGGCCCCCACGCCTAGATGTAGGCCTCCTTGCTGGCTGAGCTGCCGGCCTGGGGCTGCTCTGGACCGTTCTCTGGGCGCACGATGTCCTCACTGGGCTGGATCATGACCTGGATGCGCTGTGGGCGCCAGGGGAGGGCGTGAGGCTCTCGGGGGAGAATTCGGGCTGGGATGGCAGGGCCAGGCCGCTCCCTCCTCCCACCCTTGAAGTCTGTCCTGTCTGCTCTGCCTCCAAGCTCCGTGCAGACTCCAGCCACATCCTGGCATGCGCCGTCCCTCCACTGCCCCTCCTCCCCCACAGCCGCACCACGGCCCCCACACTTGGGTTATTGCAGTAGCTCCTAACTGGCCCTCGCCTTCCATTTTTGCCCATCAGCCCTCCACTCCACTCTCGACGCAGCACAGTGGGAGAGACGGGACCCAGCAAGGGCTCCCATTTCACCAAGAGGAAACCCAAAGTCTCACAAGGCCTTCCACAGTCTGGCCCGTCACCTCTCAGACCTCAGCGTTCCCTCCTCTCCCCACTCACCTGTCCACCCCAGCCACACTGGACTCCTCTCTGCCCCTCAAAGGCACCAGGCGTGCTTCTGCCCCAGGGCCTTTGCACTTGCTGCGCCCTCTGTCTGGCACAGACTTCCTTTCACACAGCTCGTGCTCTGCCTCCTCAGGTCTTGTATCGGGTGCCTTGCTTCCCTCAAGAATTCAGTGCAACTAAATAAAGCGCTGGCATGGACCTGGCACTGTGTGCGATGATGAGGCCCCTACTGGGGGCAGCATGCCTTTCATGCTTTGTCTTGCCTTGCGCATAAAACCACATTTTCTCTATATCAAGCCCACAAGTGAGATCTAGAGTAAGCCCTCAGCAAATCTGATCCTACTCTGTTCCCTGCCCTTGAAGGCTCTTCAGTGCCTCCAGGATGAAGTTCAAAGTTCTTGCCCTGATTTTCAAAGCCCTTTATGCTCTGGCTGGACTTTTTTTTTTTTTTTTTTAGTCAGGGTTTCGCTCTGTTACTGAGGCTCACCGCAGCCTCAACTCCTGGGCTTAGGTGATCCTCTCACCTTGGCTTCTCAGAGTGCTGGGATTACAGATGCGAGCTACCACGCCTGGCTGGACCTTCTTATATCCCCAACCTCATCTCTTATCCTACTGCCCACCCCTTCCCACTCTACCTTCCAGCCACACTGATCTCCCTTCAGTTCACCAAATGCAGTTTACACCCCTGGACCTTTGCATATGCTTCTCATCCTCTCCTCCCCTCTTCTAGGAACATGCTTTCTGCTTCTACCTTTAAGTCGGCTTACTCTCAGGCCTCTCCTTGGCTATCACCTCTTCCAGGAAGCCCTCCCTAATCCTCCTTAACCCAGGCAGGGCTCTCTGCCTTCACCTCCCTGGTTTGCCCAGTTGCGGTGCCTCTAATACCCTATTGTCATTGGCTGTTGACTCGTCTGTCTCCCCAGCTAGACTGTGAGCTCCACAGAGGGTGGGGCTGTGCTCAGTACAGCAGGGGGCAGGGGTCTAGCAAGCTGAAGGGTGGAGAAAGGCTTACCTGCTTCAGGGAGCCCTTTAAGGTGAGAAACATGTAGGCCATGTACCCGGGGATGAGGACCATGGAAGACAGAGCCATGAGCCAGCCCACACCCTGGCCCCACTTGGGGAAAACGTAGCTTCCCATGGTGAGAGGTGTCATCTGCACAGCACTGAAGATGAACACACCCTGGGGAGGGTAGAAGAGAGGGGATGGAGAGGAGCAGTCAGTCACTCCCACGGGACCACCTTGAAGCCACTGGCCCTCTGCCTCGGGCCTCTGCCTGGAGGCTGATCCTTGCACAGCCCAGCCTCCTGGGAATTCTGCACCCAAGGCTGCTGCCAGCACTCCACGTGCCTTGGGCATAACAGGAAAAGGCACCCTCTCTGAGAAGATCAGCGGGAAAGGCACCCCTCCTGGGGGACCAAATAGATGAAGGCAACCCTTCCCCCAGGATGACTAGCTTGGGAGCAGAACAAGGGATGGGTGCCAGCTCCAGTCTGCCATCACTGGGGTGTCCTTGTGGAGGACGCAACATATACAGTGGCCCAGGCCCCCCTTCCACGCCCACTCTGGTCTCAGCTCCCCCTGGCGGGATGAGGGAAATGAGGGATGCTGAGAACAAGAGGCCTCCAAGGGCCAAGAGCCTGGGCTTCAGATTCTGGCTGACCTGGTTCAAATCCCAGCGCTCGCTAGCTGGGTGAGCCCCAGATCCTTCAGTGCTAAGTGGGACAATAATCCCTGCTTCATTGAAGTCTGCGAGGAGGATGCAATGGGTCTGGTCGCAGGCAGGGTGCAGAGCAGATGCTCAACAAGTTGCAAGGAGAAGCATCATCAAGGAACAGGGTTTCTGGGAGCCTCTTCCACCCACTTTTGCCTCCGGAAGTTTCTCCCCAGACCTGCGTTGCCCTAGGGCCTGGTCTAGCCTCATCCTGATGGGGCTGGTCAAGCCTTGTTCTTACCGCCACAATGATTGGGGTGAAGAAAGACCAGCAGAGCTTCCACCAGATGCAGGGCCTGGAGCCAACCATCTCTTGGATGTTGTCATAGAATCGGTTGACACCTGTGACATTGGGAGCAAGAACCAGAAGATGGATGAGCTGTGGGGACTGCAGGTGCAAAGCCTGGTCCTACCACTTCCAGGGTGACCATGGACAAGCCACCCAAGCCCCCGGAGCCTGTTTCCTTATCTGCATCATGGGGCTAATGCCCCGGTGGGTGGGGAGCCTCGTTTTCTAAGTATTTTTCAGTAGCCCAGTGTCCACAGCAAGTGTCCAGGAAAGCAAGTCACCCTCATGGGAGAATGTCTACCAACAAAAAGAAACTTACAAAACATGTCTTCCCCACTTTCAACGTCCCTCCCACTCCACTCAACATCTATCCCAGCCATTCCTTCAAAGGCTCTGCTGGGCAGGGGCAGTTTTCCCTGACGGTCTCATGCTATGAGAAACTGGCAATTGGTTGCAAAGAAGAACTGCGAATCTCACACACAAAAACCCCTCCAAACTCACAGGGTGTATTAAAGTTCGCCAGAGTGGGGTTGGGCACTGCTCAACAGGCAAGTCACTGACGGGTTTGGCTCCAACCGTGTTAGAACAGTCATAGAGAGAAGGTGTTGGTGGGGGTGTAAATTAGTACAACCTCTCTGGAAAACAGGATGGAGAGTTCTCAAAGAACAAAAAATAGAACTACCACTGTATCCAGCAATCCCACTATTGGGTATCTACCCAAAGGAAAAGAAATCATTATATCAAAAAGATGCCTGTACTCACACGCTCATTACAGCACTATTTACAATAGCAGAGATATGAATCAACCTAAGTGTCCATCAGTGGATGACTGGATAAAGAAAATGTGGCATAGATACATGATAAAGTATTATTTATCCATAAAAAAGGATGAAACCATGTCTTTTGCAGCAACATGGATGGAGCTGAAGATCATTACCGTAAGTGAAACAGCTCAGAGAAACAAATCCCACACATTCTCACTTATAAGTGGGAGATACACAATGTGTATACGTGAACGCAGAATGTGGATGGCAGACACTGGAGACTCGGGAGGGTGGCAGGGGGTGGGTGAGGAGAAATCACTTAGCGGGTGCAGTTTTCCCTCTCCAAGTGAACTTTACGCTTAAAGCCCAAACTTCACCACTCTGGAATATGCCCAACTAGCAAAACTGAACTTACATTTCCACAAATGTAAATAAGAAGAAGGGACAATGACAAGAGGGGTGAGGTGGCAGACACTGCAAAGACGATACACAGAGTGTCCTGTCGCTTTCAAAACATTTACTCTGCTGTGACAGTCCAACGTGCAGGGAAGGACGTCCTTTTTGACTGTCATGCAGTTGGCTCGAGAGACTTAGGCCACAAAATAAACAAATAAAATCAATGTTTCCTTTGTTTTTTGTTCTAAGGCAGAGTACACTTTTCACTGCAGCCTAGCTTCTGTGGAATATGTAACTTTAACACTTTTTTATATAGTTTTAATTTTTCTTTTTCTTTCCTAGATAAAAATCTCAAAAAAACTTTTTATTCTGAAAGTTATGAAAAAAATGTCGGCTCCCATTTTAAATGAATTTATTTAACAGTTCTTTTTTTTTTTTTTCCTGTTTTATGTTCTGCTGTTCTTTTTTAAAAGTTCATTTGACTGTTCTTATATCTTCTCAAGGTGGGGGCCTCCGGTGCTAAGCTTGTTGAATTGTGCTGTGAAGAATAAATAAATTAATGTAGGGCGGGGCCTGGTGTTCAGGTTGTATTTGATGAATGATGAAGGAGGCAAGGAGTGAAAGGATGAATGGCTGAGGGAGGAGGGGGTGGAGCTCACCGTAAAACCAGGAGATAGAGACGCACTCAAAGAACACGAGGAAGAGCAGGCTCATGCCGCTGGCGGAGTAGTAGTCAAAAAGTTTGAAAACATAGATGCCCCCCTGCAAGAGGAAAAGAGGTGAGAACAGGCCACTGCCCCCCATGCCCGGTGCATTCCGTTCACAGACAACATGGGCTTTGGCGTAAGGGTAGAGTAGAGGAGGCACCGAGGGCCTTGTGACCGGGAGAGGACGTGAATGTTGACACTGGGAGTTGGGAAGAAAATGTCCAGGTGGTAGAGGGAAACGCCCATTTCTGGCAAGGCAGGAGGGCAGAAAGAGGAGCTGGCCACCAGGGCCATCTATCCATGTTGCGCGCTAGGCCTGTCTTTTCCCCGCTTAAAACCTTCCACGGTGTAAATAAGACAATAAATAAAACATGTAAATTGGCAAAAATATCCAGTCCCATCCAATCCAGTCCAATGTCTTGGCCTGCAAGTTCCTGCACGCTCTGGTTCTTCACCCCCACCCCCCTTACTCCCTCTGCCTCTGCCACACAGGCCTCTTTTCTGGTCCTCAAACCCTCCAGCCCATTTCTACCTCAGGCCCTTTGCACTTGCTGTGCTTTCTTCCCCTGGCTGGCTCTTCCTCTCATTTGAGTCTCAATTGTCATTTCCTCAGAGAGACCGTCCTCATCTGTGGAAGCGTCCCCTCCCCCCAACCCCATAGTCCATTCTCTATCCTACACTCCTCTTTTCTTCGTGGTACTTAACACTCTCCAGAATCATCTGATTTGTATGTCAGTCTTGCCCTTCAAAATGCAAGCTCCAAGAGAGCAGACACAGTCATGTCCGTCACATTAACTGCAGCATTTCCAGGGCCATGCCAGGCCCAGAGTCGATGTTCAATAACTGAGAGTGAAGGACGGAATGAACACTAACTCTGGATCAGAACTGCCTTTGGCTGCAGGAGCGGTTTTGCGGATCATTAATCAGGGCTGAGCTCACATCTTTAGAGTGCTTTCTACTGATTGTGCATCTCCTCAGGTATGTGTATGTCTTCTGACTGGACTCAGGAGGTCTGGCACGCAGAGAGCACTCCTCATCCACGTCAACACAAAAAGAAAAGCGGGGATGAAAGCAAGCTTTGGGCAGCGTCCCCTTCAGAGGCCTGGCCCCGACGTGGCTCCCTGCTTGACTCCCGTGAGACTTTCGAAGCTCAGCTCAGGCATCCCTCCCTCCAGAGGCAGTCCCGGGTGCCCCAGGCCGGGTTAGGTGCTGCATTCTTGAGCTCTGTCCGACACCTCCCAGCTCGATATCTGCGTCCCCCACCAACCCAGGCGCCCCTGTCTGACTCACTGCTGTGTGCCAGGCATCAGAGACGGTGGTCAATGAAGAGACGCAAGGCGGGACACAACAGGGCTGGGAAAAGGAAAATGAGGCCCCAGGAGTGCCCCTGGGGCAGCGCCGGGGTGTGCTGGATGCTGGCTGAGCCCACCTGGGTGATGTTGGAGAGGCCGATCAGGTAGGAGACGATGCAGACAGCAGCAATGAAGAGCTCCCGGCGGTTGCGGAGCAGCCGGGGGTACTCATCTACCAGGGCCGTGATGAAACCCTCCACGGTGCAGAACTTCAGGCAGGAACAGAGGTCAGCCGCCTGCAGCCACCCCCAGCCCAGACCCACCCAAAGCCTGGTCCTCTGAGAGGAGGCAGGAGGCCCAGCAGCATCGGGCCAGCAGGGCCAGGAAAGACCCGGGGTCCAGCCTGATTCTGCCACTGACTCACTCTGTGACCCCAGGAGCGTCCCTTCCCTCTGGGCCTCAGTTTCCCCTTCTGGATAATGGAGAATGTGGCTGAGCTGTTTTCTAAAGTGTCATGCAGTGGAACATTCTGGGGTCTGAAATTCTCGGTCACACTCTTGGGATCCTAAGAGTAGTCTCCTTTTCTCACTTTCTCCTCGACTGAGGAGTCTGGGGGAAGGGGGGTTCCTCAAGGTGTGGGAGAGGACCCTCACCTGGCTGTCAATGCCCAACATCAGCAGCATTGAGAAGAAGAGGATGGCCCAGAGAGGAGAGATGGGCAGCTGGGTCACGGCCTCCGGGTATGCCAGGAACGCCAGCCCGGGGCCTATGGAGGGAAGGGCAAAAGAGAAGGAAAGACAGGCACTGAGCACCACAGTGTATGCAGCCACCACCTGCCTTCCATGCTTCCCCCCTTTTTCATCTTCAAAGTGACCTTCTTGAAAATAATTTTTAAAATTATGACTACATTTTAATCTTATTTTGTATTTTTCCAAAGCTGACCTTTTTCCATTTTTATTTTAGATTCAGGGGGTACACATGCATGTTTGTTACATGGACACATTGTGTGGTGGTGGGGATTGGGTCTCAGGTGGCCCATTCCCCAGGTAGTGAACACTATACCCAATAGGTAATTTCTGAACCCCGAACCCCCCACCTCCTCCCTTATTGATGCAGAGTGACCTTTTGAGTGAGTGTTGTCAGTCCCTTTCTCCAGATGAGGAAACAGGGAGGGGACAAGGGGCCGTAGGGATTAGGGCCAGAGGCAAGAGGATCAGTGAGACACTATGGCTGTTGTGGGGATGAGGGACTTCCACGCCTGGCCAGTGGTAGGGACAGTGCAGGTGCAGGGAGGTGGCCAGATGGAGAGACACTCAGAAGGCTGCAGGGGCAAGTCCTGGTTCTGGCTGGGGCTTGCAGGTGAGGATGAGGGAAGAATCTGGGGCAATGCCCAGGGCCCTGGCCTGGGCACTGGATGACGGAAGCCTTCCTGCGCTGGGGCACACAGAGGAGGAGAAGGTTTGGGGCGCCCTGCTTGGGGCATGCTATGTTTGAGTGTCTGGTGGTGTGTCCAAGAGGTCAGGAACCCTTGCTATGAGAAGGAAAGAGACTGTAACTTCCCTGGGCCTGGGTGGGGGTGGCTGGGGAGTTCCCAAGAAATGAGATGGGGGGCGCTCTAGAGGGGAGATGAGAACCTCGGCAGAGAATGGTCCTTTCCACATGATGGACCCAGTTCTCCAAGGCATGAGACATGCCACTTCGCTGAGCCTTGGGGCCTCCTGCACATGGTGGGCCCCTCCCGCTGGCCGCCCGCCTGACTGAGCAGGGAAGGGTTGCCGGGGGCTTTCCCTAGGCCCTGTGGCATTGATGACCGTGTGGTGAGCAGAGTGGGCACGGCTCACTTGGTGAGAACATTTTTGGAGCTGAGATAAAAGCACGGACCTAGGAGGCTTTGTAGTAGGGTGGTGAATATGTCCCAATTGGACCAGAGTTTATACTCCACAGGGCAAGTATGGGTCTTCTCTCCCTAAAAGTCCAGGATTGTGCTGGGCATGCCTGTACGGCCAGGAAACCAAGGGCCCAGGCTTTGGAGGCAGCTAGTTCTGGGCTCAAACTTCAGACCCACTGCCTTTCTAGCTCCATGACCGTAGGCAGGTAACTTTATTGAGCCTCAGTTTCCTCATCTATGAAATGGGGTAACAATAGGCTGCATCACATAATGTTGGGAGGATTGAGGGATACAGTTCATGCCAAGTGTTTAGCGCATTGCCTGGCACGTGGGCGGGGGGGCGCTCAGTGCCAGCTGACCACGGTAGTAGAGGCGGTGATGACGGCTGTACGCGCCAGCGCGGTGAGCCCCTCCCTCCCCAGGAACCGGGACCCCACGGGTGCCGCGCTGACCTGAAGCCGCCACATCAGCAATGGACCTCTTGGTGACATGGGCCATGAAGCCCACGATGGAGAAGATGACGAATCCTGCGAACATGCTGGTGCAGGAGTTGATGCAGCAGACGATGATGGAGTCCCTGGAGAGGCGGAGGGAACGAGTCAGGGAGGGCGGGGCTGGCAGGAAGGTGCAGCTCCCAGGCAGTGGTTATGGAGGGGCGGGGCGGGCGGGGCGGGAGGAGGGAGCCTGGGAGAGGGGCTGAGGGCAGTTACGGCCCGGAAGGGCGGGCCCCGGGAGCTAGCCGGAGAGGGCGGGGCCAGAGAACGTTGGCCGGGAAGGGTCGCAACCGGAAGGTGTGACAAAAGGGCCAAGAGAGGCCCGATGCAAGAGAAAGGCCAGGGGGCGTGGCCCGCGAGGGGCGTGGCCCGCGAGGGGCGTGGCCCGCGAGGGGCGTGGCCCGCGAGGGGCGTGGCCCGCGAGGGGCGTGGCCCGCGAGGGG
>CAUYQG010221078.1:0-47199 GCA_963574415.1 Tarsius wallacei
CACCGCAGCCTCGACCTGCTGGGCTCCGGCGATCCTTCCACTCAGCCTTCCAAGGAGCTGGAACTACAGGCGCGCGCTACCACGCCCAGCTAATTTTTTGATTTATTGTAGAGATGAGGTCTCGCTTGCCCAGGCGGGTCTTCAACCCGCGGGCTCAGGCAATCCACTCACCTCAGCCTCCCAAGGCGCGGGATTACAGGCTGAGCCACCGAGCCCGGCTTCACTTAATATTTTATTAGTTTTTATTTTTATTTTTGAGTTGGAGTCTCACTCCATCACTCAAGCTGGAGTACAGTGGCACATTCACGACCACCCCAGGGTCAACCTGCTGGGCTCTGGAGATCATTCGGCATCAACCTTTCAAGTAGCCGGAACTACAGGTACACACTACCACGGCTGGTAATTTTTTTATTTTTTTAATTGTGGAGACAAGATCTCACCAAGTTGACCAGGCTGGTCTCAAACCTGTGGGCTCAGGCAATCCACTCGCCTCCACTTCCCAAAGTGCTGGGATTACAGACTGAGTCACTGATTTCGGCCTTGTTGCTTTAATTTTAAGGCTAAATTTGTGAAGGGGATGTGAAAGGAAAATCATGTTTGCAATTTTAACTATTCTAACAGAGGTCATGTTGCTACTAACACCCATATTACTACCAGTAACGGTTCAAAAAGTATTTTCCCCATATGTAATCCACATTTGAGGTTAAATATGCTTGTGAATTATTATTGTTCATATATATATGTACATATATATATAGTAATCACTAAACCAGTATCACAAAGCTGCCTAATAAAATCAAGTTTTAAACGTAGTTTCTCTAATTCCAGATTTTTGTTATTGCTTATTATTTTACCTGCCATTGTCATATACCATTATCTCCTCGCCCTGGAATCTGAGGTAAGTTGGTAAAGATGAGGATCTCTTGATCCTGTAGTGTACTGTCTCTAGGACCTACCGGACACCAAATTGTATCTCATAAAGCCAACAGACTGTCTCTATGATACAAAGTAAATTTACTTCACGCTGGGGCAAGGCTATCACCTTGGCCATAAATGAACTGAGTTACTTGCCTAAGAATGGCTGGCCTATATTGTATGTCAAAACAAATATTCTTATGCTTTTTCATCAACTTCTAATTTTTTTCTGAATCTCTTTATAGATTAATAATCCTCAAATTTTTTGATGGATCCAGATAATCAGACGTGGATTAGTGAATTTATTCTCCTTGGCCTGTCCAGTGACTGGGACACTCAGGTCTCTCTCTTTGTCCTGTTCTTGGTCATGTACCTAGTGACCGTGCTGGGGAACTTCCTCATTGTTCTTCTGATCAGACTAGATAGCCGACTCCACAGTCCCATGTATTTTTTTCTCACCAACCTCTCTCTTGTTGATGTCTCCTATGCCACAAGCATAGTCCCTCAGTTACTGGTACACTTTCTTACAGAACATAAAGTCATCCCATTCCTGAGCTGTGCAGCCCAGCTATTTTTCTCCCTGGGTTTGGGTGGGATTGAATTTGTTTTGCTAGCAATGATGGCCTATGACCGTTATGTGGCTGTGTGTGACCCCCTGAGATACTCAGCCATTATGCACGGAGGACTGTGTGTAAGGTTGGCCATCACATCTTGGGTCAGTGGCTCCATCAACTCCCTCATGCAGACTGCCATCACTTTTCAGCTGCCCATGTGCACTAACAAATATATTGATCATATATCCTGTGAAATCCTAGCTGTGATTAGGCTGGCTTGTGTGGACACTTCCTCCAATGAGGTCGCCATCGTGATCTCTAGCATCGTCCTTCTGATGACACCTTTCTGCCTGGTTCTTTTGTCCTACATCCGAATCATCTCCACCATCCTAAAGATCCAGTCCAGAGAGGGAAGGAGGAAAGCCTTCCACACCTGTGCCTCTCACCTCACAGTGGTTGCCCTGTGCTATGGCGTGACAATTTTTACTTATATCCAGCCCCACTCAGGTCCTTCTATCCTTCAGGAGAAGTTGATCTCTGTGTTCTATGCCATTATTATGCCCATGCTGAACCCTATGATTTATAGTCTAAGGAATAAGGAGGTGAAGGGAGCCTGGCAGAAACTATTAGGGAAATTCTCCTGGTTAACATTAAAACTGGCAACTTGATGTCTCATGAGCATCACTTAGAGAAGAACTTTGCTTCAGTGTTCACTGTCCAGTTGAGACATGACAGGCATGAACTGCATTGCCCTAGGAAGGGGACGATGTAACTTGTACTAGGGTTGTTGTTGGAGTCTGAGTGTTGAGCTGGGTGAGATGAAGGATGTGAGAGTATTTTTATGTCATGGCAGCATGATCAGTGGAGTTAGGTACATTTGCAATAGTACTTTCCACATTCCTCAATCTCTTCTCTTGTAGCCTTCCAATAATTGGAAAAAATACTACTTGCTTTTGATTAGTCATCTTGTTTGTAAATCATGAACCTATTCAAGGATCTCACTTTGGACCACGGGTTCTTATTAATTTACATTTTGTAAAATCTTATGCAATTTCCATGGGAAACAAATGCATTTTAACATTTTCAGACTTACTTAAAATATTGTGTGGTATATGTAACCACATACAGTAATTGTGTGAGTCAACATTTTGAGAAGAGCGTTGTTGTCAAGGCTGATTAAAATGTTTTTGTGCAGAACTTACAAAATGTGAACATGACATCTTTCCCTGACTGCTAAAGGAAATTCATTGAAGAAATATTAGCTAAAGACTTTTTTCGACCTTGAAAGGGTTATAAAGAATATTATTAGCCAAGAAGTTAAGTTTCAGGCATTACTTTACAATATTCAAATATGTTGAGGGGAATTTTACTCCATATATAAGGAGTATCACTGGCAATGTTAAGATTGTCTATTTTCTAAAAAGTTCACAAACTCTTTCTCTGAATTTTCAGAAAAAAATTAGGCACCTAAATTATGAGAAAATGTATAAAATGTCGAACACATAGTTTGAGATCAACCTGGGCATCTTGGCAAGACTTTGTCTCTACAATAAATTTTTTAAAAAATTAGGTGGGTGTGGTGGCACATACCTATGGTTCCAGTTTCTTGGAAGACTGAGGTGGAAGGATCGCCTGAGCCAAGCAGGTTGAGACTGTGGTGCCCATGAGCCTGCCACTGCACTCCAGCCTGGACGACAGAGTGAGACTCCTACTCAAAAACCAAAAAGCAAAAAAACAAAAAAACTCAAACAACAAAGAATGAACAGACTCCTCAGCCAAAGTAAATGAAAGACAAGAAAATCTTAATATAGATTTGAATAATTATAGTAGATGAGTAAGCTATGAAAATGTTACCCTCAAGTCAATGTTACCCTTCATGTGAAAATGTTACACATTAAAAAAACAGGGCCTAGCCGGGCTCGGTGGCTCAGCCTGTAATCCCGCGCCTTTGGGAGGCTGAGGTGAGTGGATTGCCTGAGCCCGCGGGTTCGAGACCCACCTGGGCAAGCGAGACCTCATCTCTACAATAAATCAAAAAAATGAGCCGGGCGTGGTAGCGCACACCTGTAGTTCTGGCTACTCAGAAGGCTGAGGCGGAAGGATCGCCGGAGCCCAGCAGGTCGAGGCTGCGGTGGCCGGGAGCGGCCACTGCACTCCAGTCTGGGCGACAGAGTGAGACTCCAACTCAAAAACAGGGCCTTAGTTAAATATACTCGTCTAGGCTTGAGAATGGCACTCACCTCTGCTAAAATTCTTCAATAACTCAAAAGAAGAAGAAGAAATAAATGTATAAAGTAAGTAAGTGAAGAAGAAAAAGAAAAATATAACTTTTTATAATCCCTTTATAATCCCTTAAAGAAATCATAATCCTGTTTTATCTTAAGTCAGTTACTTTGTAGTTCTTCCATAGGTAATCACATTATCACAGAACCTCCATTTTTATACAAAGTTAAAGATGAATGTAATTCAAAGCACTTTTGACCTTTTAATTTTACCTTAATTGTAATTCTCTTTTAAATTTTGTGACATAGCCAGGCATCCTGAAAGATGTCAATGCTAGCAGTTCGCATCTAATTCAAGCTTTATCAAGCGGTAGGATCAACCACCTGTCAGTGACAATGAATGGTTCTGGAGACTAAGTAGTCAATAGGATACAGTTCTGACAATCAAGGACATGATGGCACAGCAGAGATGGTGGGTGATGATGTACTTACAAAGCAATATTGCAAGTGTTCCAGATAGAAAAGGCTTTTAAAAGCAGGGGTATGGCAAATGAGATAGAGGAAGAAAAGTTTAGAAGCAAAAATCAGTCTAATTGGCTGTTCCAATAATAGCATTGAGACACTAGAGGAATCTAAACTCAGGGCGTAACAATGTTCTGAGGACTACAGGGTTTGAGCATAGAGACAAATCTGCTTGTGGTGAACCCCAAATAAATCAATATAGAAAACACAGGTCAGATAAAAGGGGAGATTGCATCATTATCAAACTAAAAATTTTAAGTCTGGGTACATAGACATTAGGCCTTGATGACGTAGTTCACTGATTAGAAAAGTTATTTGCTGCATATGGTGTAACGTTGAGGAGATTGGCATGAAACTCTTACCAAGCATGGGCTGCAAGGACCACAGCCTTACTATGAGGTCTATGAAATGTAACCTGTACCCTTCCTATACTTTATCCTATTCTTTCCACTACTTGTCTCTTGGATCAAGAACAACCAGATTAGAAGGAAACTGGATCTCCATTCTGGATCAGATTCTGTGGTCTGGTCTGTTGTTACTGAAGACAACTGTTGTTACTGTTGTTCTCCTACTGGGTCCTCATGAAATGACACTGGGTAGCCTTCTGCAGACAGTCTGACTGGGGGTTAGGAGTGAAATGTGTGGTATTGAGGTAGAGAAGACAGTCTCCAGGTCCCAGGCCTCAGCTCCTGCATGAGGAGTGGGACAGGTTGGGTGCCATTGACCTTCCTGAGAGTGGACAGGGTTGTGGCCAGCAGGGTGTGTGTGTGGATGGTGTCTACCTCTGAGTCCTTGCCTTCTGAAACATTAAATAATAAGGATAATGAACACAAAATTTCAAGATGGGGGTGATTTTCTTCTAATCCAGTGATTAAAGATGCATCAATGTGTCCAGAAGGACTGGTCAGATTTTTTTCATATAAAGAGATTTAAGAGAGAAAAATTGTATAGGTAGCAGAATTAATATCAAGTAAAGCTTAGTGGTATGACATCATAGGTGTATGTAAGGATGTAATTTTGCCAAAATCAAGATTATTCTGAAAACTAAACTATTAGGTTCAATGTTTCTAAAGGCTTATTCATTAGCATGAATTCTAGACTTCTTATTATCCAGAATTCTCTTCTATGGGGTCTGAATGTTCTAAATATTTCTCCAGCGTTGTAGAGGTCTGAAATAAACACGTGACTCAACTGTGACCTAATTGAATCAGTGTTCAATTCTGTGGCAGAGCCAGATTTGCTGTTCATTGAACTCATTTTCTCTTCTCCTTGGTATAGAATTATGCTAGAAATGAACCTACTTTGCAGGCAGTTGTAGCCATATGACCAAGTTCTAACTACTAGAATGTGGATGTACAGAAAATATGCCACCTCCAGGCCTGTTGCCACCTCCCAAGCACCAAACTCCATTGCTCACTGTCTTATTCTGATTTTATTCTGATCCTGGAAATCCAGAACAGGATGAGGCCTAGAGAGTGGTAGAGTCCCTGGTGGAGAAGACTTAGGTCCTGACTCACCGACTGGATGTGAAATACCCAGAAGGGCCACTTCACAGGTGTTACCTACGTGGAAATTTTGTGAAAATGAGAAATATAATTTTATTGTTTAAGACATGATTATTTTGGAGTTGATTGTATCAACTACTAGCTTACTGAATAACACATGAGATGATTATTAATATGATCATTTCAGAAATATTCTTTACACGTGTAGTTTGTACTGTGCTTCTTATAAATAACAAATGAATTTTGTCTCCAAACAACTCACAGTGGTGTCTATTTCTTTTTTTTAATACATATTTTTTATTTTAAAATTGTGGGGTACAGTTAAGGGTTAGGTATACAAATATTCATTATGCAAGTACCCTTGTTGATGAGGTGTGCCCCCCTTTCTGAACTTCATAAGTATTACAAATGTGTTTAGATGGCTTTAGCTTTTAAGATTCAAAGTAGGCACCCAGAACTGAGAATGTTTTAATAAAAAAAGTTGAGTCTTTATGATATAAACTGATGTAGAGCCAAGACTCTAAAATCTTTGCTGTGCATTTGATTTTTTTGAGCCTAAACACTATGCTAATGTTAATAAGTAGTAAACAGATTTCTCTTTCATATTGCATTTTTATTAGAGGTATAATTATAATACAGCAAAATTTTCCTTTTTTTGTACTCAGTTTTATGAGTTCTGAGGGTTTTTATGGATCAAGATATAGTATTTCTCTATGAAACTTTTTAGTATACTTGAAAAGAATGTTTATTCTACTATTGTTGAGTGAAATGTTCTATAAATATCAATTCGATCAGGTTATTTGGTAGTATTCAAGTCTTCTCTACCTTTACAGATTATCTGCATACTTGTTTTACTGATTACTGAGAGAGTTGAAATCGTCAACAAAATTTCCATTTTGGTTCTATCCATTTTGGCTTTATCATTTTGAAATTTTGGTTTTAGGTGTATATACATGTAGGATTGTTATGACTTTTTGATTAACTGACCCTTTTTCACTGTGCAATTTTTTAATTTGTCTCTGTTAAAATATGGGTTTTTTGTTTATAAGCCTGTTTTTTCTGATGTGAATGTATCTATTGCTGGTGCAAATGTAATTGCAGTTTTTGCAAGTTGAAATTTGCCATTTGATATTGGAAAACATTTTAAATAATAATTATGTAATACATCATTTTTAATAATAATTATGTAATACATAATAATTATGTAATACATCATTTTAATGTGCATTTCTCACTTTATTTATTTGTTTTATGTGCTGTTTATTTTATATTTATTTTAGAGTATGGAAATGATGTTAGACAAAAGTAAATTTGAATGACTGTTTTTTCCTTGTTCCGATTTATTTATTTTTAATTTTTAAATTATTTTATTTTTAAAATGTGGGGTACAAATGAGGGTTAGGTACATACGTGGTCATCATACAAGCAAAATGTGGGTACCGTTATTGATGTGTGATCCCCTCCCTTGGCAGTGTCCCACTAATCCAATTTTATGGTATTGTCATAAATGTTCAGGGTCCACATAGTAGTGAGTACATGTGATACTCAGATCTTTGTTTCTGTGATAGATCACTGAGTATCATAGACTCTAATTCCATCCAGGTTACTGCAAAGTTCATAATTTTGTTTTTCTTTATGGCTGCATTATAGTCCATCGCATAAATGTACCACATTTTCTTTACCCAGTCCACTTTCAATGGGAAGCACAGTTGGTTCCATGCTTTTGCTATTGTGAATAATGCTGCAATAAACATGCATGTGCAGATATCTTCATTGTAGAGTGATTTGAGTTCCTCTGGGTATATTCCCAGGAGGGGGATTGCTGAGTTGTATGGAAGGTCAATTTTCAGATTTTTTAGAAAATTGTCACACTGTTTTCCACAGAAGTTGTACTAGTTTGCATCCCCACCAACCATGTAAAAGTGTTCCCTTTTCCCCACATCCTCTACAGCAACTGTTGTTTTTTGAGTTATTGATGACGGTCATCATGACTGGAGTTAAGTGGTACCTCACTATGGTTTAATTTTTATTGTATTTTTTTCTGTCTTTTCTTTAGGTCTTTTTTTTAACGTTTAATTTTTTTTATTTTAAAATTGTGGGGAACGATTCAGGGTTAGGTATACAAATATTCATTGTGCAGGTACCCTTGTTGATGAGGTGTGACCCTCCTTCCCCAGGCAGATTTCCACTACTGTCAATCCCACCTCCCTGCCCACCCCCCGCGCAGTATGGTTTTAATTTGCATTTGTTTGATGATTAGTGAGGCTGAACATTTTCTTCATGTATCTGTTGGCTTTGAGAGACTTTCTTATTCAAGTTCAAAATGGGTCATAAAGCAGTGGAGACAACTGAAACATCAACAATGCATTTGACCCAGGAACTGTTAATAAACGTACAGTGCAGTAGTGGTTCAAAAAGTTTTGCAAAGGAGATGAGAGCCTTGAAGATGAGGAGCATAGTGGTTGACCATCAGAAGTTGACAAGACCAACTGAGAGCAATCATCAAAGCTGATCCTTTTACAACTACACAAGAACTCATCAATCATTCTATGATCATTTGGCATTTGAAGCAAATTGGAAAGGTGAAAAAGCTCCATAAGTGGGTGTCTCATGAGCTGACCAAAAATTTTTTAGAAGTTATCATTTGAAGTGTCATCTTCTCTTATCTTATGCAGCAACAAGCCATTTCTCGATTGGATTATGCAGCAAAAAGATTTTATACGACAACCAGCAATGACCTGCTCAGTGGTTGGACAAAGAAGAAGCTCCAAAACACTTCTCAAAGCCAAACTTGCACCCAAAAAATGTCATGGTCACTGTTTGGTGGTCTGCTGCTGATCTGACCTACTATAGCTTTCTGAATCCCTGTGAAACCATTACATCTGAGAAGTAGACTCAGCAAATCGATGAGATGCACTGAAAACTGCAATGCCTGCAGCCGGCATTGGTCAACAGAAAGGGCCCAATTCTTCACAACAACTCCCTACAACATGTCACACAACCATCACTTCAAAAGTTGAATGAATTGGGCTACAAAGTTTTGCCTCGTCTGCCATACTCACCTGACCTCTTACCAATCAACTACCACTTCTTCAAGCATCTCAACAACTTTTTGCCAGGAAATGCTTCCACAACCAGCAGGATGCAGAAAATGCTTTCCAAAAGTTCATCAAACCCTGAAGCACAGATTTTCACACTACAGGAATAAAAAAACTTATTTCTCGTTGGCAAAAATGTGTTGATTGTAATGATTCTTATTTTGATTAATACAGATATATTTGAGCTTAGTTATAATGATTTAAAATTCACAGTCAGAAACCACAATTACTTTTGCACCAAGCTACTATTTCAACTTTCTTCAGACTAGAGATTTTGTATTATATCCTTTTAATCCTTTTACTCTTTATATATATGTCATTATAGTTAAAATGATTTTCTTGAAGGTAGGATATGCTGGCCAAAAAACGTATACACGTTTTAAGAGATGTTATCTGTGCCTTACTTTTAGTTCACCATAATCGGAAGTATCTGGATACTGATGGTAACCACTTTGAGCATCTGTTGTGCAGAAGTTAAATGTGACTTGTATTCATCTTCTGTTATTGATTTATATTGAGTATTACAATTTTGCTTTTTTTTTTTGAGTTGGAGCCTCACTCTTGTAGCCCAGGCTGGAGTGCAGTGGCATGCTCACAGTGACCACAACCTCTACCTGCTGGGCTTAGGTGATCCTTCCACCTCTGCCTTCTAAGTATTTGGAACTACAGATGCACGCCACCACATCCGGTTAGTTTTTGTGATTTATGGCAGAGGTGAGGTCTCACCAAGTTGCCTGGACTGGTCTCAAACCCCCCCGGGCTTGAGCAATCCTCTCACCTCGGCCTCCCAAAGTGTTGGGATTACAGACTGAGCCACCACGCCCGACCAGGTATTACTATTTGAATACAGTTATTTCTTTTCTTAAAATGTGTATATAGGTTTTTGGCACCCTCTGTAGTTATATCTATTGATTTTATATAATATAAGCATCTCAGTCTTTTAGTCAGTCTGCTTACTTACTAATTACTTACATTTAATGTAATTATTAGTTTATTGGGATAAAAATCGACCACCTTGCCAGTTTTTTCTATTTGTTATGCCTGTTCTTTTTTCAGTTTTTTTTTTTTTCATAGAGTATTGACCAGGAAAAACAAAACAAAACAAAAAAGCATCCAGGTGCAACGGCTCATGCCTACAATCTCAGTGCTTTGTGATGCCAAAGAAGAATTGCTTGAGTACAGCCTGGGCAACAAAGCAAGACCCTCATATCTACAAAAGATAATTTTAAAAGAGAAGTTTCACATTCACAGTAAAATTCTGTGGAAAGTACAGAGATTTCCCTTATACCCCTGCCCTCACATATGCTTAGTTTTCTATTATCAACATTCTCCACCAGGGTGATACATTTGTTGCAATTGATGAATGCACAGCTGACCAGTCATTATCATTCAGAGACCATAGCTTACATTAGAATTCACTCTTGGTATTGTACATCTTATAGGTTTTTACAAATTTATAATAAATGTATTCACCAATATAGTATAAAGAGTAGTTTCACTGTCCTAAAAAATTTCTCTGTTTTGCCTATTCAGTTCTCCTTTCACCTTTAACTCCTGGCAACCACTGATCTTCTTACTGTTTTCATAATTTTACCTTTTCCAGAATGACATACAGTTGAAACCATACAGCTATAGTATTTTCATATTGTTTTTTCTTATTTAGTAATATGCATTTAAGTTTCCTTTAGGTCTTTTCATGATTTGACACCTCATTTCTTTTTAGTGCCAAATAATATTCCAAGGTTTGGATGTATAATAGCTTATTATTTACCTACTGAAAACTATCTTGGATGCTTCCAAGTTTTGGCAATTAAGAATACAGCTGCTATAAATGTTTGTGTGGACATAAGGTTTCAGCTTTTGGGGGGGTAAATACCAAATAATGCAATTGTTTGAATGAGAAGAGTATTGTCTTAGTCAGTTTGGGATACTATGAAAAATTACCATAGACTGGGCAGCTTAAACCACAAGCTTTTATTTCTTACAATTCTGGAGGCTGGAAAGTTTAAGATTAATGTATCAAAGACCTGGCATTTGGTCGAGGCTTGCTTTTTGGTTTGTTGGTGGGTATTATCTTGCCATATCCTTGCATGGGTAAGGAGGAAAAACAAAGAGGGCTAGGTATCTTCATCTTTTAATAAAGACACCAATCATGGGGGCTCCACTCTCTGACCTAATTAATTATCAAAAGTGTCACCTCCTAATACCATCGCACTATGGCTTCAACACACGCATTTTGGGCAAACACAAATATTCTGTCCATAAAAAACATGTTTAGTTTTTCAAGAAACTGCCAAAGTGTCCTCCAAAATGGCTGTATATTTTACATTCCTGCCATCAGTGAATGAGTACTGTTGATCTACATCTTTGTCAGCATGTAATGTTATTGTTCTGAACTTTGACCATTCTAATAGGTGTGTAGTGGCATCTTGTTGTTATTTCAATTTGCATTTCCCTTATGACACAAGATGTGGAAAATATTCTTATTTGTTATTTGCCATCTGAATCTCTTCTTTGTTAAGGTCTTTGCCTCATTATTTGAGTTATTTATTTTCTTATTTTTTGAGTTTTAAGAGTCATTTGTGATTTTGGATAACAGTCCTATCTCAGACACATCTCAGTCTATAGCTAGTTTTATCATTCTCTTGGCAGCATAATTCACAGAGCAGAAAATTTTAATGTTATTGAAATCAGCTTATCATTCATGTCTTTACATCTTTGGTGCTATATGTTTTAGATACAAAGTCATTGCCAAACCCAAGGTCATCTAGAATTGTTTCAATGTTCTCTTTCAGGAGTTTAATATTTTTATACCTTGCATTTAGGTTTATGACCTATTTTGAGTTACTTTTTGTAGAGAGTATAAGTTCTTTGCCTAGATTCCTTTCTTGGCATGTTGATGTCCAGTTGTTCTAGCACTGTTGAAAAGACTGTCTTTGCTCCATTGTATTGCCTTTGCTTTTTTGTCAAAGATGATTTGACTATAGTAATGTGTGTCTATTTGGGGGTTCTCAATTCTGATTCGTCTACCTATTTGTCTGTTCTTCCACTAATACCCTCACACTGTTTTGATTACTGTACCCATATAGCAAATCTTGACATCAGGTACTATCAGTCTTCAAACTTTATTCTTCTCCTTCAATAGTGTTGGTGCTTCCAGGTTTTTTAACTCTCCATAAACACTTTAGAGGCAGTTTGTCAGTAAAGACAAAATAACTTTCTGGAATTTTTCTTGAAATTGTATTAAATCTATAGATCAAGATGGGAAGAACTGACAACTTGTCAATATTCATTCTTCCTATCCATGAACATGAAATTGTCTGTTTATTTACTTGGCTATTCTTTGTTTTCTTTCACCAGAGTTTTGTAGTTTTCTTCATATTACTCTTGTACATTTTTGTTAGATTTATACATATTTCATTTTTGCTGATGCTAATGTAAATGGAGTTGTGGTTTTAATTTCAAATTCCACTTGTATGTTGCTGGTATAAAGAAAAGCAATTTGCTTTTGTATATTAACCTTTAATCTCTTATTAGTTCCAGGAGTTTTTTTAAAAAATCTTTCAGATTTTTTTTTACATAGATAATCATGTTATTTGTGAAAACAAACAAACAAACAAACACAGTTTTCTTTTTCCTTCTCAGTATGCATACATTTTATATCCTTTTATTGTCTTATTGCCTCAGTTAAGACTTCCATTATAATGCTGAAAAGCTATGGTGAGAGAGGACTTCCTTATCTTGTACTTGATCTTAGTGAGAAAGCTTCTAATTTCTCACCATCAAATATTATGTTAGTTGTAAATGTTGGTAGCTATACTTATCAAGTCTAGGAAGTTCCCTTCTATACTTAATTGTCTGAGCGATTTTTTTTTTTTTTTTTGAGTTGGAGTCTCACTCTGTCGCCCCGACTGGAGTGCAATGGCCGCTCCCAGCCACCGCAGCCTCGAACTGCTGGTCTCCGGCGATCCTTCCACCTCAGCCTTCCAAGTAGCTGGAACTACAGGCGCGCACTACCACGCCTGGCTAATTTTTTTGATTTATTGTAGAGATGAGGTCTCAAACCCGCCGGTTCAGGCAATCCACTCACCTCAGCCTCCCAAGGCGTGGAATTACAGGCTGAGCCACCGAGCCCGGCTATCTGAGCGACTTTTAAAAAAAATAATGAATAAGTGTTACATTTTGTCAAATATAATTGATAAAATTATGTAAATTTTTTTAGCCTGTGGGTGTGATAGATTAGATTAATTGATTTTTTAATGTTAAACCAGGTTTGCATACATTATATTTGTCATAGTGCATAATTATTTTTATACACTGTTGGATTCAAACTGCTAATAGTTTGTTAAGGCTTTTTGTGTCTTTGTTTATGAGCAATGTTAGTCTACAGTTTTCTTGTAATGCCTTTTCATTTTTTTGGTATTAATTAGGGTAATGGTTTCATAGAATGAGTTAAGACTCTAAGTCCATCCAGGTTTCTGTGAAGTTCATGATTTTGCTTTTCTTTATGGCTGAGTAATATTCCATCATGTATATGTACCACATTTAAAAAATTCTAGTCCTCTTTTCATGGACAGCATGACTGGTTCCATGTCCTTGCTACTGTGAACAATGCTGCGATAAACATACGTGTGTAGGTATCTTTTTTATAGAGTGATTTGAATTCTTCCCAGTATATTCTTAGGAGGGGAATTGCAGGGTCATATGGAAAGTCGATTTTTAGATCTTTTAGGAATCGCCATACTTTTTTCCACAGAGGCTGTACTGGTTTACACTCCCACCAACAGTGTAGAATTGTTCCCTTTGACTGCATCCTCTCCAGCATCTGTTGCTTTTTGAGTTATTGATGATAGCCATCCTGACTGGAGTTAGGTGGTATCTCAGTGTAATTTTAATTTGCATTTCTCTGATGACTAGTGAGGCTGAGCATTTTTTTTCATGTATCTGTTGGCTGTTTGTATGTCTTCTTTTGAGAAGTGTCTATTCATATCTTTTGCCCACTTCGTAAGAGGGCTGCTTGTTTTTTTCTTTTTGGCACGTTTGAGTTCCTTGTAGATCCAAATACTCAGTGATTTTTCACAGAAACAAAGAACTGAGAATTGTATGTTCTCATTCATAAGCAGATCTTGAACAATTATTGTAATACTATAAGAAAAGGATTGGCAGTAGCTGGAAACTGCTGGGAGTGGGGCGGGAAGCGGGACTGATAGTAGTGGGAATTTGCCTGGAGAAGGGGGGGTATACCTTATCAACAAGTGTACCTGCATAATGAACATTTGTATACCTAAACCTGAATTGTACCCCACATCTTTAAAAATAAAAAAATTAAAAGTTAAAAAAAGAGTTAAGAAAGATTCCTCCTGCTTGTATCTTCTGAAAAAAATAGTAGAGAACTGTTATAATTTATTTATTAAAAGTTAGGTATAATTCACCAGTGAATCCATCTAGGTTGGTGCTTTTTGTTTTAAAAAGTTATTAATTGTTGATTATTTATGCAATTTATTTAATAGGTATAGGCTTATTCATATGCTTCTTTCTTTTTTTTTTTTGAGTTGGAGTCTCACTCTGTCACCCAGACTGGAGTGCAGTGGCCGCTTCTGGCCACCGCAGCCTCAACCTGCTGGGCTCCGACGATCTTTTCACCTCAGCCTTCCAAGTAGTTGGAACTACAGGCGCGCGCCACCACGCCTGGCTAATTTTTTTTTTTGATTTATTGTAGAGATGAGGTCTCGCCAAGTTGCTCAGGTGGGTCTCGAACCTGCGGCCTCAGGCAGTTCACTCACCTCGGCCTCCCAAAGTGTGGGATTACAGGCTGAGCCACCGAACCTGACCGTTTATTTCTTCTTGTGTGAGTTTTGCCAGATTGCATCTTTTAAGGAGCTGGTCCATTTCATTGAGATTATTAAATTTTAGAGCATAGAGTTGCTTGTTGGATTCCTTGACTATCATTTTAATGTCAAGGGCTCTGCAATGATGTCTTCCCTTTAAATTCTGATGTTAATAGTTTGTGTCCTCTGCCATTTTTCTTAGTTATCCTGGCTAGAGACTTAACAATTTTATTAGTCTTTTTAAAGAATCAACTTTTGGTTTCATTGAAATTGTTTTTTGATTTTTTAGTTTTAATTTCATTAATTTCTGCTAAAATTTTATTTATTTTCTGCTTCGTTTTGAATTTAATTTGCTGTTTCTTTTTTAGTTTACTATGGTGGAAGCTTAGATCAATGATTCTGAATTTTTTTCTTTTTGCGTATGTACATTCCATGCTATAAATTTTCCTTGAAGCACTGTTTTTGCTGATTTCTCACATTTTAATAAGTTACATTTTAATTTTTATGTAGTTAAATGTATTTTTATTTTATCTCAATATTTCTTTTATCCATGTGGTATTTGGGATTATGCTATTTCATTTTTGCCTTTTCACTTTTTCTTCTTATCTCACATGATTTTCATATTGATTGTGTATTGTTTATTATTCCATTTTATCAGTATATTAGCTTATTTTATAGCAAGGTTTGCAATTTACATTTTTAATTATTTAGAATATATGTTAAATGATTTGTTTATGTGTAGCATATAACCTTTGAATAGTATACTACCATTTGCTCCTTTCCATTTTTATGTTATTATTGTCATACCTCTTACATTCAAATAAGCAATAAACACAAAGTACATTGTTATCATTTTTAATTAGACAGTAAATTTTCTTGTAGTGTGCTAAACATTTTCAAAATAAATATTATGTTGACCTTCAATTTTACCATACTTAGAATTATTATTGTGTGCGTGTGTGTGTGTGTGTTTGTGTGTGTGTGTATGCATGTGTTTACAGATCTAATTTCCTTTCTGGCATAATATTTATTTTGCTTAGAGATCTATTCTTCTTATCATGGTCTGCTAAAAATATTCATTCAGTTTTTGTTTGTCTGAACAATAGTTTATTTTTCCTTTAATCTCAAATATATCTTTTTCTGTATACGTAATTCTTAGTTGACAATTTTCCCCTGTGGGGCTTTAATATTGTAACTCTATTGTTCTCTAGCTAGCATAGTCTCATTTTTAAATTATTTGAATTGTTTTAGAAGGTACAAATAATTTTTTTACAGGGATACATTGTACAGTGGCAAAGACATCTCAACTTTAAGGGGACCCTCCACTCCAGTCTGAGCACATTGTATCTGATAGCTGATATTGCATCCCTACTCCTCTCCCACCCTCCCCTTTCTGAACCGTCATTGTCCATTATGCCATTCTATATGCCTTTGCAGTTCCTTAGTTAAATAACTAAAAGAGTTCTATCATTTTAGCTAGCATAGTTTCTAAAAAGATGTCTGCTTTGATTTGGGTCTTTGTTCTTCTGTATATGATATGTGTTGCTGTTGTTGTTTTTCTCAAGCTGTTTTCAAGATTTTCACTTTATTTTTGGCCTTTTGGCAGTTTGTCTATTATGTGCCTAGGTGTTGGTCTGTTTGGCATCAGTTTTTTTTTTTTTTTTTTTTTTGAGTTGGCGTCTCACTCCGTCGCCCAGACTGGAGTGCAATGGCCGCTCCCGGCCACCGCAGACTCGACCTGCTGGGCTCCGGCGATCCCTCCTCCTCAGCCTTCCAAGTAGCCGGAATTACAGGTGCGCGCTACCACGCCCAGCTAGTTTTTTGATTTATTGTAGAGATGAGGTTTCGCCTGCCCAGGCTGGCATCAGTTTTAATTTTTGGTTGAGCTTTTCAGATTTGTGCTCCAATTCTTTCATTATTTCTCTCAGCATTATCTCTTTAAATATTTCTTTTTTCCTCCTTTTCATTTTCACTCTGGGATTTTTATTTATTTGTATGTTATATCGCTTGTTATTGCCCACAATGCTTTTCCTTTTTATCATTATTATTTTTTATTTTTGTGCTTCAGTTTTGCTAGTTTGTATTGATGTCTCTTTAGGCTCACTGGTTATTTCACAACTCTATTGAGTCTACTTACGGACATTTTTCATTTCTGTTGCTGTGTTTTTAATTTCCAGAATTTCTATTTGATTTTTTGCACAGTTTTCAATTATTTATTGACATTCTTTATTCATTTTCAGAATGTTTGCTTATCTTTTCCACTAGATCATTTAATTTATTAATTAGAGGTGTTTTAAACCTCTGTGTGACAGTTTCTTTATACAAGTCATATCTAATTTTGTTCCGTTGTTTTTTTTTTCCAGTGATGATGCTTTTTTTCCTTGCTTTTTCTCTTATTTTTATTTTGGCTGATACTAAGAAATTGTGTGTGTAGCATAATAGACTCTGAGAAGAATAGTGTAATGCTTTGGAATGGTCCTGTATTTTCTGTTAATTCTATACTGTTGCATGTGTGGGATGTGGGAATTAATGAAGCCATGGGTCAGGCTGAGTTTGAGATTTGTTGTTATATGGTTATCCGCAGTGCACCAATAAATATAAATTTCTTTAACATCACTTTGGCTCAGGGTGAGATGTTCAGTTGCTGACATGTTTTCTAACATTGCTGTTCTACCCTCAGTTTTAAGTTCTTCATGTGAGCTTACATGTTACAGAGTATGTCTTTTCACATGCTGCCTCTCCTTCATGGTGAAACACTGTTATTTGTTCTTTGGTTCTTGCTAGACTGCTGAAAGAAGTCAAGGGTTTAGTCTATGTTGTTCTGGTTCTATCTCAACTGTAGGAATATCCTTTATACCTGTGTATCAGAATTGGGGTTTTCTCTTATTCTGCTTCATTCCCTGCCTTAGAAAGTGGGTCATGGTCTGAACCCACAGTGTTTTCCTGCCCCACAGAAGCTTAAGGTGGAGAATTTTTTTTCCATATTTCTTGATCTTTATCTGGGAAAAAAGGATTTACTACTCCTCCGTCAGTGGTTCAGCCTTTTGTTCAAAAGGGAGACAGACTTGGTAAGAGATAGAGGATTCTCTGCCCTCCTGCCATAGATATTGCTGTCTTCCCCTAGACCTACACAATGAAGGAGGCTTTTTCTGTTTTTTCATTTTTCTCCAACCATTCTTGTGAGGACTGTTTGAAGTCTGAGGTGTAAATCTTGACTACAGGTATGAACTCTACTTTTATCTGCTGTTGTTACCACTCAATACTCATGGTACCCCACACTTAGCCTTTAGCATTAAACAGTTCTTACTGGTTTTTATGATGACCCCATTTTCCTCCATGCTTTGGCCCAAATATGGCAGAGCTCACTTTCCATGCCTTTCTGAAGTTACTTATCTTTCTTGAGATTTCTTGCTTATATGTTTCCCTGGAACTATAGCTTTCTAATGAGTTCAGGAATAGTTATGATTTGGTAGATTATCTAGCCTTTTACTGTTTTGAAATAGAAGAAATGTTCCTTCCAACTTTCTATAATCTATATAGAATGTAGAAGAAGCTCAAGTACTTTTTACAGTCTGTTTTTAACAGACAAAATATATGTAGGGATACTCACTGTCATTAATTTTTTCCTACATTCCTCAGAGAAAATATTCAACTGATTATTTCAATTATGTGGAAGATTAGAAATTGGAGGAAAGAATGAGAAAAATATCTTTTCTTTTTATTGCTTAGAATATCACATAACCTTTGTCAAAATCACCCAGTACTGTAATATCAGAAGTCTTGGTAACATGATGGAATGAATTAGTGTGTAGGCAGATGGGTGTTACATAGAAGATTTGGTAATTAATTAAGGGATATTAGGAAGATAGATAAATTGGCATTTGGATGATGAAATACATCAATGGGTGTAAAAGCAGAAGAGCAAATGGACGAATGAGTATTGAAGTGGTGATAGACAATTGTGTAAATGAGTGGATAGGCAGATGGTGGTGCTAAAGAATTATTGGGTATTTGACATGATTGAAGAATGATTCATGAATAATTTATCACTTTGTAGAGGAGAATTAATTAGGAAATGATTCACCAAAATTATTCATTTTAAAAGTTTTTGAGATGCAAAGAATAGATCTGAGAATGGTGATGTTACTCTGTTTTTTCCAAATTATATCTAACCTCTTCATAGATATTCACATTTAAAGAGGTATAGAAAGTTAACCATTAAAAAAAAAGAAAGTTAACCATTATGTGGTAAATATTTTGGGTATTCTTTTTACTTTCTCTTTATTGTCTCTGTATTTTAAGAATCTATATACATCTTATTTGGTGTCCTATGTCAATTCAGATATTAAACTATGTGATGCTATTTTTACTGGAACTTAAATAGCACAATGAAAATATACTTGCGTTTCCATCAACACTTGCAATGGTCAGAGATACTTTTTGCAAAAAACATTGAGGTTTGAAGCACAACTCTCTTGCCTACGGATGGAGAGGTAAGGGCATTCTAGAGCCAAAGATGAGAATTGACTTTATTCACCTGATACGGATACAGGCTCATACACTGCTCACTAGAATATGGGTTTTGAAGGATAAAAGTCAGGTTTGGGATGCAGACAATATCCTAAAATTTCACAAAGCTGGCTTCCATTGCTTTTTAGAATGACCTAAGGCTTCAGGAAGTTTCAGAGGGGAAAGATATTAAGAGAACAACCTTCCACAGGGAGAGGAATTGCAGCAAGGAGGCCCTACACTGGAGAATTGGAAGTGGTGACAATGAACACAAATGCATGAAACTCCAGAGGGAAATCTGTCAGCTCTTCCTTGCTATGCCAGCCACAACCACACTTTGTTAGATCTGTGGATGTGCCATTTTAGGGCACCTATGAACTTCTTTTGAGCACTATCTATGCTAGCCTCAGGTGATTTCTGAGCCCCAGAGCCCTAGAGTCTGGGACTCTTAAACTCTCTCATCTATCACTTTGGAGGAAGGGACCACTCTTAAGGAAATGACTTAAATCTAGACTGAAGCAGACAAGTCCCTTTTGTCTGGCACTGACTACAGTTTGAAAACTCTTAATAGAAGTGTCAACAGAGGATGGGTATAAACAGAGGCTTATAGAGGGGCAGTAATAGTACTGATTTGGTTTGTTAAGGTGCTTGGATCAGGGATATGAATGATGAAATCATCTAGTCCAACATATTACAGTAAATGTAGTAAAATAATTCTGCTTTCCTGAAGCTGAAAGCTTAGGTACATTTTCTTTGTATGAGATTCTCAATTCCAAACTTTGGTACTGGGATAGAGAAAGAGAAAATGTAAAACAGAGGTTGGAGGAAGAAAATGGTTATTAATTAAAAATAGATATTCCATGGATGAATTATGTCTCATTTTTTGGAAAGACATATAGTGAGCAACTTAGAGCTATTAGGTTTTTATTTAAATATTGATTTTTATGAGCATTTAATAGAATTATATTGCATTTTGTGATATTTATATTACATTTCCAGATAAATTGTCAAGTTTTTAATCTAAATTATTTCCCTAAGGGTATTTTTATTTTGTTTTCAATAATAGAAGATTTAAAAGTAAGATGACTAAATAAATTGAGTAAATTCATACAGCATCAGAATGTGAACAGGGGCTACAGTTGAGGTGTCTTGACTTTCATCCCAGGGTTGCTTAGTCTAAAATGTGTTGTGGGATTGCAAACATTTTTCATGCTAAGGAAATTATATTGCAAAAGAATACCCTAGTTTTAGAAGTAGAGGGCAAGAGATGCAAAGGTGAGAATTTACAAAATGAAACTATAATACAATATATCCTCAAATGTGAATTTCATGATTGCATATATTCAAAAAACTGTGTCTCAATAATTGAACTCAGATTGTGTGAAAAGTCAGGGAATCAAATCAAGATAGGAAGTAGGTAACAAGAATCCAAAGCATAAAAATGAATTGTCTTCTCAGGATATAAAACCATCTTTGGGACATTGCCTACCCAGTGGCACCAGGGTTCTCTGTATACAAATATTAGAATGATGAAAACACTCCTGCCCATGATGGATGCATTCAGTGCATACAATAACCAAGTGTTCAGCCATAGGTCAGATGAATCTTCCTGTGGATGAAAGTGGCATTTCTATTGACAGCTCAACTGTATAAAGGTATGCTTCTGGCTTATTTACACAAGCATGAAAGAAAAATATGTGCTAATTGTGGTGCTTAACCATCATGTGTTCTGCTTGCGCATTCCATACTTTATTTACCCCAGCTAAGAATGTAGAGGACTCCAATGAGGAGGCCAAGTATGATTAAGACTCAGTAGAGTGTTAGAATAATGATGAACAAGCATGGTTTCTGGGAAGAGAAAGTTTTTGGCTTTTATTCTTAGCCATAGAGAATCATTACTATGATGAATGTTAGATGAGGTTAGCAATGTGCTCAACCCTAAGCCTCACTGTGTTTCAGATTGGATTTTCAAGGCTGTTACAAGGTTTTGTATAACCATGCACTTTTTGAATTGACATAAATAATAGAAAGGATTATTATTCTGAAAAAAATTTTTGAAATGTAAGAGACTATCTTTTTCTAGTGTGTGTACCTCCTGAGGCTTCCCAAAATAATATTAAATACTTCTTTCTTTGTAATATAGGAGGAAGGGGGAAGATACAATTTTTAAAGCATCCAGTCTATAGAAATGGAAAATGTTGCTAAATAGTTTTAAATATACAATACACTGACTGGGGTAGTATAATAAGATGTGGTACTGAATGTCGCAAAGGGAAAAAGCACCTAAGTGTCAAGTCTTGGATACTTTTTCCTTGTAAGGGTGAACTGAGCATTTTTAAGTGTTGGTCCATAGAGCAGCAATGAAATCTAAATGCAAATGGAAACTAATAAAAGAAAAATGTGACCAGAAGTTTCTGAAGCTATTTCCAGAGAACTACAAGTAATGGTCCTATCTGTGTGGCACCAACATACTAAAAATTCTGTTATTGCCTGGTTGTTTTTTTCTATAGGTCTGTTTTTAAATCTTTTTTTCCCTCATAGTTCCTCTTAGATGTTATCATTTGTATTACAGCTGGAAGATCAAGAGGCTGTGGTGAAATCCTTGACGGTACTTTATGTGAGAAGTCATATTTTTACTTGAGGCTATATTCTTTCCATTTAGGCATCCTGCAAAGTTATAGGAAGTAGGCATGAATGGGACTCCTGTCTGGAAGAAGACTGTTCAGAGTTTTAAGTACATTATAGCAGACTAATTGGGCAATGTCTGATTCCATGATTCCCAAATACCAGATGTTTATCACAAATATTAACATAAACCATTGCCCAAGTATGATCATTAGCAATATATTTAAGTTGACTTAAAGTCTTGACTTTCTGATATTCCTTTTAGGATTGGGAGAGGAAAGGACAAGTTTAGAACCAGAGCCATATCTGCTAGAAAGCAGTTCTGGATGTAGAGAATGACAGAGAATGGTACAAAGCAATTTGGCTCAAAGATAAAGAGTTGGATGACAGACTCAGAGAAATGGAAACAGGAAATCGAAAGCCAAATTGTATCTGTTCTAATTCTCCTGTTCCATTGATGTGAGCATATTCTAAGGTTCTGTGCTCTGAACTTTACCTTTTTTCCTACCATTTCATCTTGAAAGACTTATTATTTCTAACTGCAGCAATTATTATGGTTGTCTGAATTTTTTGCTCTTCATCTTGTTCAGGTGACATAATTTCACTTGAAGATGTTATAAAGCAGTAGTCCATAGTTAATAAAAGTTAGAAATAGAACATGTCCAGATTATAGATTATGTGAAGAGTCTTCTGTCCAAGAGAAACTTAATTCTTTAAATACTTAGACATTAAGATCTGTCTGTGCATGAAATCACATGAATAAATTTGTATTTTACATGATTAATGTGGCGGGTTAGTGTAGGTTTTCTTAAGCGAGTGGAGGTTACATTAGGAAATTTTACAAGGAAGCTTCTGTTCTCTATAAGATGGAAATGATGAGGATAAGGGCAAGTGTGGATAAAAGAAAGGGGAAGCTGGAAAGACGCACAATAAAAGAAATAAAGGAAGAGGATCTGTTCTGTGAAGTGGTGAAGAAAGGGAAAAATCAAACATGAGAGTGGGAGAATTCGAATTTCATTGATAGAAATAAAGATATCAAGAAAAGATTTGGTTTGTGAAGAGGTGAACATAGTCATTGGTGAGATATTTAGGAAATATTCATGAAGCTGTTTGATATGCATCTGATCCTTGAGAAAGAAGTCCAGGAGGTTAATGCAGAATTGAGAGTGAGTCACACAGCACATACAATAATTAATGCAGTTAGAAATGGCAAGTCTTTCAAAAAGAAACTGCAGAAAGAAGAGTACAAGTTCTCAGCACAGAGCCTTAGAAAATGCTCACAGCAATGGAACAGAAAAATTTAGAAAAGTCAGCTAAGAATACTGACAAGGAAAATTATATTGGAGGTCAGGACAGAGGTATCTGACAAAAATCAAGAGTTTCAAGGACCAAATAGTTAACATTGTTAAAGATAAAGAATAAAATACAATAAAAGTTTTTCAGATTTAATGATACCAGGTTATCAACAACTTTTAAGATAACATTCTGTGGATTAATGAGAATGGAAATTTCTATGAGCTAAGAGATGGATGTTAAGAAATGAATCCATAAAATGAACATTAATCATTTGAGATGTGAAATGAAGACAGATTTAAAATGGTAAGTATATAGCAAAGATTCCTCTCCCATGTTGAGAGGTGTATATTTGTACATATTTTTATAAAGAGGGAGAATGATCCACTTGGAAGAAAAAGAAATCTGAGGATGATAGGGAAGAGTCATAAATGAAGAAATAAGATCCTGAAAGGGAGAGATCATGAAATGAAGACTATTTAATATCACTTATGAATAAGCGCCTGCTGTTAGGAACTTTAGTACTTCAACTCTTTTAACTTCACCAATGACTCTTTCAATTAGCCAATATTATGAAGATTTTTACAGACTAAAAAATATGAGGCTCACAGAGGCTAGGTAGCTTTCTCCACGTCTTGGGAAACAGAACAGATGTGAATCCAAAGTGGGAGCTGTTGAGCTCTGGAGTTGACACTTTTTTCTAGGACATGACGTTGTTACTCATGTATAATGAGACAAGGGCTATAGTGGAGAGATATGTGGGCTGGGTTGGAAGAGTACAGTTAGTCACGGGCTTGTGTGGTCTCCAGACAGCCCAGTGCACTTGAGGAGCAAACAAGGTGGTGATGATCTCTCTGTGAGTCTTTTCCCTCACAGATGGATCAGTGCTTTGAAGACAGGAAGGGTAATAATCACCGCCAAATCCCAGCATCTCACAGAGATGGCACTTCATAGAAATTTGAATAATTAATGGAAAAAGAAATGTGTACTTTGATTGCAAATATATTATCTATTCAATAGCAGTTCATAGATTTTTTTAAGAAAATATTTTATTGAGGCTTAAAAATATCAATTTGAGTGTCTTCTTTGAGTCAGTCAGATGTATTCTCAGGCTTATTATGATTTCAGGTAAGCAACCTAAGGAGTGGTGGTGGAAGCATCAGACTGAGCAGTAAAGAAGGAAATGTTGGCTGGAAGGGCAGGTTTTGAGGAGGAGATTAGGAGACAGTTTAGAAAAACCAGACATGATTTTCTGAACGCGAATGAGATGGGCATTTCTGGAACTACGTGTTTTGTGTCATCCTT
The DNA here is from genome assembly GCA_963574415.1 of Tarsius wallacei. NCBI lineage: Eukaryota > Metazoa > Chordata > Mammalia > Primates > Tarsiidae > Tarsius > Tarsius wallacei. The sequence goes on from CAUYQG010221078.1 coordinate 24,377, forward strand.
TATCAGGTAAATTGGTTGAAGCATTGGCAATCTTTTTCTTTCAGCAAAGAGACCCTAATCTGACCAAAACCTCTGCTTCTTCCTGTAGTAACTCCTGCCTCCTCTCTCTCCTAAGTTTCCTTACTTTGTACACTGCAATAAAAAAAAGTTAGTGAATAGAAAGACATGGAATAAGAAGAAGATGGTTAATTTTTTTTCAATACAACTTGTTTCTACTTAATGTTCGCATTTTGATGTTATAATATAATAAATAGTATGGCTGAAAAATCATTTGCTGAGTAAAAGTAACCATAAGGGAATCTCTGTTCCAAAGTACATCCACATGAATTCATACCTTCTACTTTAGTCTTGAACAATGAAGAGAAGTCCTTAAACATCTTCTTTTTCTTCCTCCTTTGTATTTACAAAGTCTAAGCATCCTCCCTACCCCACCCCATTAATGGATGAAGAGAACAAAAGCTAACTAAAAAATCAACAGTCTCCAGAATCCTCAAAGCATCAAAGCCATCTTTATACCCTCAGCTATATTATAGGTTACCTCTAATTTGAATATATTTGTAGAAAGGATGTGAGAGGAAAATGTTTGCTACTTTATCTACCCCAACACAGAGGTCACGTTACTACTAATGCCCATATTATTACCAGTAACAGTTTGGAAAGTACCTTCCCCATGTTTAACATATATTTGAGGTTAAATATACTTGAATGTCATTTAATATTATCCTCTTTTATTTAAAAAAAAGTTTATCATTAAACCAGCATCACAAATCTACCTAACAAAATCAGTTTTTTTAATTTTAATTTTTTGGAATCATGGGGTACATTACATTGATATATTGCTTGAAGGCAAGGTTTGGGTTTCTGCCTCACTGGTACCAAATGAGTGATTTTGTATCCTTTGTCTTCCATCCCTTCTTCTCTTCTTTAGCAGTGCCCAGTGTCTATTAGGCAATTCTTGTGCTCATGTGTGCCCAATGTTTAGGGCCCCTTGTGAGTGGGAACACTTGGTATTCAGTTCTTTTGTATCTATGATAATTCACTTAGAATGAAGGTCTCTAGCTGTACTCATGTTGCTGCAATAGACATGATTTTATTCTTCTTTATGACTGTGTAGTATTTCACAGTACATATGTACATTTTCTTTATTCATTCCCTTACGATGGGCATCAGGGTTGATTCTGCGTTTTTTGCTATTGTGAATAGTGCTGCGATAAGCATACATGTGCAGGTATTTTTTGTTTATTTGTTTGTTTTGGGGGTTTTCTGGTTCCTCTGGGTATATTCCCAGAAGTGGGATTGCTGGATTGAATGGTAGCTCTGTTTTTAGCTCTTTGAGAAATTTCCAAACTGCTTTCTATAGAGTTTGAATTAGCCTACAATCTCACCAACAGTATGTGAGTGTTCCTTTTGCTCTGCAGCTTTACCAACACGTGTTGTTTTTTGCCTTTTTAATGATAGCCGTTCTTAATGGTGTGAGGTGGTATCTCATTGTAGTTTTCATTTGCATTTCTCTGATGATTAGTAAAGCTGAGAATTTTTTCACATGTTTGTTGGCTGCTTGTATGTCTTCCTTTGAAAAGTGTCTGTTCATGTCCTGTGCCCATTTTTTAATGGGGCTAAGTTTTATTTTATTTGAGTTCCTTATACATTCTGAATGGTAGACCTTTGTCAGATGCATAGTTTGCATATATTTTTCCCATTCTGTGGGTTGTTTTTTTACTCCCTTGATGGTTTCTTTCACTGTACAGTAGCTTTCTAAATTGATAAGGTAACACCTGACAATTTTAGTTTTAGCTACACTTGCTTTTGAGGACTTGGGCATACATTAATTGCCTAGGCTGATATCCAGGAGGGTGTTCCCTAGGTTATCTTCTAAGATTCTTATAGTTTGAGGTTTCATGTTTAGGTCTTTGATCCATTTTGAGTTAATTTTTATATATGATGATAGATAAGGGTCCAGTTTCATTCTTCTTCATTTGGATAATCCGTTTTCCCAGCACTCTTTGCTAAATAGAGTTTCCTTTCCCCATTGTTTGTATTTGTCAGTTTTGTCAAAGATAAGTTGGTTGAAGGTCCCATTCCATTGGTCTATGAGTTTATTTTTGTACCAGTACCATGCTGTTTTGGTTACTGCAGTCTTGTAGCAGGAGTTGATGTCACCAGGTTTGTTCTTTTTGCTAAGGATTACTTTAACTATTTGGGTTCCTTTTTTGCTTCCATATGAATGTAAATATTGCCTTTTTTTAGGTCTGTGAAAAAATGTTGCTGATAATTTTCATTGAATCTATAGATTGCTTTGGGTGGAATGGACATCTTGACACTACTGATTTTTCCAATCCATGAACATAGAATGTTCTTCCATTTGTTTGTGTCATAGTTGATTTGTTTGAGCAGTGTTTTGTAAAGATCCTTCCTTTGGTTAGGTAAATACTGAGGTATTTTATTTTTGTATTTATTTATTTATTTGTGGCTATTTTGAGTGGGATTGTGTTTTTGATTTGGTTCTCAGCCTACTTGTTGTTGGTGTATAGAAATGCAACTGATTTTTTTGTATTGATTTTGTAGTTTGAGACTTTACCGGAGTTCTTTATCAGTGCTAGGAGGTTTTCGTAAGACTGTCTAGGGATTTCTAGACAATGATTATATCATATGTAAAGAGGGATAATATAACTTCTTCTTTTTCTATTTGGATACCACTAACTTCTTTCTCTTGCTCTGACGAGAATTTCTAGTACTATGTTAAATAATAGTGGGTAAAATTGGATTCTAAAGCTAGGTTCTCTTAAAAAACAAAAAATAAAAAAAAATGAAGTTAGACTTTCTAATTTCAGATTTTTCACAAGGCTTTGTTTCTTTAAATTTTTTCTCTTTTTCTAATAGATCTACATATTTCATCAAGATGGGTCTAGTTGACATATTTAAGGTAATTCTTTAACTTTCCAACTGCAGTCTTCATTGCTTGTCATTTTACCTGCCATTTTCATGTATCATTCTCTCCCTGCTCAGGAATCTGAGGTAAGTTGGTAAAGATGAGGAACTCTTGATACTGCAGTGTACTGTCTCCAGGATTTAACTGATATCTCTGAAACCAAACTGTGTCTCATGAAGACAATAGATTGTCTCTCTGATGCAAAGCAAATATAATGCATATTGGGTCAGTACTATCATCTTGCCATAGATCACCTACCCAAGGAAGACTGGCCTATTACTCTAATGCTTATTCATCAGTTTTTAGTTTTTTTCTGACTCTCTCTGCAGATTAATAATTCTCACACTTTTTGATGGAACCACATAACCAGACATGGATGAATGAATTTATTCTATTTGGCTTGTCCAGTGATTGGGATACTCAGGTCTTACTCTTTGTACTCTTCTTAGTGATGTACCTGGTGGCCGTGGTGGGAAACTTTCTCATTGTTCTTCTGATCCGACTGGACAGCCGACTTCACACTCCCATGTATTTCTTTCTCACCAACCTCTCCCTTGTTGATGTCTCCTATGCCACAAGCATAGTCCCTCAGCTTCTGGTACATTTTCTTACAGAACATAGAGTCATCCCATTCCTGAGTTGTGCAGCTCAGTTATTTTTTTCCCTGGCCTTGGGTGGGATTGAGTTTGTTTTATTGGCAGTGATGGCCTATGACCGCTATGTGGCTGTGTGTGACCCCCTGAGATACTCGGCCATCATGCATAGAGGGCTATGTGCTAAGTTGACCATCACATCCTGGGTCAGTGGCTCCATCAACTCCCTCATGCAGACTACCATCACTTTTCAGCTGCCCATGTGCACTAACAAGTATATTGACCATATATCCTGCGAACTCTTGGCTGTGATCAGGCTGGCTTGTGTGGACACCTCCTCCAATGAGGTCGCTATCATGGTCTCTAGCATTGTCCTTCTGATGACACCCTTCTGCCTGGTTCTTTTGTCCTACATCCAGATCATCTCCACCATCCTAAAGATCCAGTCCAGAGAGGGAAGGAGGAAAGCCTTCCACACCTGTGCCTCTCACCTCATGGTAGTTGCCCTGTGCTATGGTATGGCCATTTTCACTTATATCCAGCCCCGCTCAAGTCCCTCTGTCCTTCAGGAGAAGTTGATCTCTCTCTTCTATGCTATTTTGACACCGACGCTGAACCCGATGATTTACAGTTTAAGAAATAAGGAGGTAAAAGGGGCCTGGCAGAAACTATCAGGGAAATTCTCTGGGTTAACATCAAAACTGGCAATTTGATGACTCATGAGCATCACTTAAAGAAAAGAGCGTTGCCTCAGTGTTCGTCACCCAACTCAAATGTGACAGGCATAGATTATGTTGCCCCAGCAACCAGGAAGGAGAAGATGCAATGTGTACTAGGAATATTATGTAGGAGTTAGAGTGGTTGAGCTGGGTGGGGTGTGGGATGTGGAGGTATTTTTCTGTCACAGCAGCATGATCTGTGGAGTTAGGTACAGCTGTAATAGAACTTCCCACACTTCAATCTCCACTTTTATGGCCTGACATAATTAAACAACAAATACTACTTACTATTTTGATTGTCACCTTGTTTGTATTTATAGACCTATTCATCCCTCTTACCTCGGATCACTGGTACTAATTCATCCACACTTTAAAAAAGGTTATAGTGCTTCTATTGAGAACAAAAAAGCATTCTGACATTTGCAGACTCACTTAAAATAATGTGTGGTGCATGTAGCCATAAGCAGTAACATTCTGAGAAAAGTGTTGTTGTCAAGGCTGATTAAAAATGTTTTTGTTAGGAGCTATGAAACGTGAACATAATGTTTTTCTCTTGGTGCTGGAGGTAATTCAGTAGAGAAATATCATGGAAAGGTTTTGTTTTACCTTTTTTTTTCTTCTTTTAATTGTAGAGATGAGGTCTCACCAAGTTGCAGGTGGGTAGACATGATCAGATGATGAAGGTGATTGGATGTCTAATTAGCTTTTACCTTTATTCTGATAGCAATAGGGAGCCAGTAAAGATTTTTTAGTAGGAGTGTGGATTGAAACATTGTACACTTTTGAAACAGCACTCTGACCAATGAGGTAGTGGAAGAAAAGATTAGAGGCAACAAAGATTGAATAAAAACAGTTAGGGGACTGCACCAGTAATAATCTTAAGCATTAAGGGAAGCTGAATTAAGGTAGGGGCAACAGAAAAGGAAAAAGTAATGTCATTTTATCTAAGAGGGATTTCAGATAAAACACTTCAGATTCCAGATTGGAATTCCCGTCTGAATCTCATTCTTCTTCTAAAATGTTGTAATCCTGTCTGATTATTCTGTAAATTGTGTACTAAACTGAAATATTTCCCATTATGAACACACTCTGTAGTACATGGTATGGGAAAGAGACAAGAAGAAAATTAATAAAAAATACAAATATACACATGACACATCAAAGAGGTAAATATGTGAAGATGCTATATCTTCATTTCTGAAACTGGTCATATGATCACAGTGTTTGTGACATTTCTCCATCAGCTATGCCATGATCCTTTGCCTTCAGATAACGCCTCAGTGAGTTTGGGTTCTTCTCTGGAAAGCAGAAATGCTAAAAGTGGGCATCAGATCTGTAGCAATAAACTATTATAGTCTCATATTTTTCTATTACATTTTTATTTTTATCTTTTTTATTTTATAGGCCTTTTTTCAGGGCTGCATTTTTTTAGTAAATTAAATTCTCAGTAAATTAAATTAGATCATCTTGAGACTACAGATATTTCTATTTCTTAATTCCATTTTCAATAGAAGGGGGGAGCATACTGTTGGTTAAGGGACAAAACAAGATGCTATTTTAACCTTTATTGTTTATTTATCTATTAGATTTAATTCCTTTTAGACACTGAAAAATTTTTGAAAATAAAATCTTGCTCAATAAGTAATTATCATAAAAGCAACACTAAAGGTTCTCCTGAAAAAGCCTAATGTGTACATATATATATATGTTGGTTTGTTAAATAAGAATCTAAATAAAACCCATATATTGCAGTTGTCTGCTGTGTCTCTGAAGATACTTTTAATCCATAGTCTCACCTTCAAGTCCCCATTTTTACTATTGGAACTTTCTTTTTGAATAAAGCTACATTGCTCTTCCCAGTTGGATTTCCTGTGCAGTCTGGATATTTTGGTGATATTCCTAGAGTGTAATTTTACATGTTCTTTTAACCCTATTTCCTGTTAGATCTAGAGACTTTATCAAATTTAATTTTACTTTTTTTTCTGGCAATAACATTTCACAGATGGCCGAATGTACCTCTAGCAAGAGGTACACATGCTTGGTTTCTTTTTTCTAGAGATTATTACAGTTAATACATTGCCTTGCTCAGGGTTGCTCAACAGTGATACATGTTTATTGACATATTAAGCTGAATAATGAATTGTGGAGGATATCCTGTGCACTGTAGGCTATGTAACAACATTCCTGACAGCTACCTACTAGGTGACAGTATTATCCATTCCTTACCAGTAATTGCCAAAATTACTGCTGTTAGAGAACTAGTGACCCAGCTCCATTAACTTATTAGGGGTTGTAAGATGGTGGAGTCTATCATCTGTTTGTTTATTACCTGGAATACACTTATAAATAGAAACTTCCTCTTCACCACCTATTTCAGCTTCTTGAAGCATAGTTGGTATAGGAAAAGCAAAATACATTTTTGAATTTTTTCCCTTTTATTTTCCTTTTTTTAATACAACAAATGAGGTGAGACTTTTTTATTATCATTATGAACTCATTCATGTCCATTTATTTGATCTGTCTTAATCCATTGCAGTTATTATTTTCATTGAAGTTCAAATTGTCCCATATTTGGTGAATGGGAGCCTATCTTAGTTTCCTATTTCTGTTGCAAGAAAGTACCAGAAACTTTGTGACTCAAACAACACAAAATTATCTTATAGTCTCAAAGGTCAGAATCTGAAATTTATTTTACTGAGTCAAAATCAAGTCATCAACAGGGCTCTATTTTTTTCTGGAAACTCTAAGGAAAAAATCTATTTTTTTTTTCTTCTTTGCTTTCTGAGGCAACCTACATTCCTTGGCTCATGGTCTCTTCTTCCATCTTCAAGGCCAACAGCATAGCAAACCTCTCTCTGATCTTCTGCTTGCACCATTGTGTCTCTCTCTTTCTTCTGACCCTAATCCTCTTACCTTGCTCTTTTGAGAAGCCTTGTGATTACAGTGGAACCACTCAAATTATCCAAGATTATCTCCCCATTTAGAAATCCTTCATGTAAATGCATCTGCAAATCCCTTTTATCATGCAAAACAGTATATTCACAGGTTCTGGGGATTAGGACATGGACATCTTCAGGGGGTCATTATTTAGCCTGCCACAGAGCCTATTCAAACTTTTTTCCCACGATCTTCAGTAGATTTCTTAGTTTCTTGTGTGATACAATATTATAGCTCCATCTTCTACATTTCTTGCCTTATAATGGGAGTGATTTTTCCAAGAAGATTTTGGTCTTTTTTTATAAGATGGTACCACATTCTGAGTACCATATTCTGCTGGTTGTTTAGGGTTGGTACTGTTACTAGAAAGATGGATAGTCAATAAGGTATTAACTGTGTTAGTCTTAGTTAGATAGAGTCCAAGTTGTTGAACAAATAGTTTTCATCTATGCCACTATGACCACTGTTGTGCTTGGGAGACAAGGCTAACTAATATCTAAAGTATGCCGGAATTCTTTTCCACGTGGGGACTGAGAACCTCCTTTCCAGTGAAGACTTTTTCTTGAGTAGTCAGTGACATGAGCACACATTAACTTGCTCTTACTTTTTCTCTAAACTTCTGTATCACCAGTCCTCTGAACTTTATCTTTCGTATCCAGTCAAACTATTAGAAATGGCCTTTCAGTCAATGTATATCCTAGTTTCAGGTCTTCTTACTTTAAGGTAAAAAGTAATGGTGAAATGCACTGTGTAAAATTCTTTCCTATAGGCGCAATGCTTTTTCCATTGTGTTTCAGGGCCATGATTTCTCAGTCATGTATTCACGAGGATCCTCAGGAAGCTATAATTGTTGGTTATAGGCACAGTGGTCCATTGACAATAACAGACAGGATGGGAGTATGAGCTACCTGTTTATGCCATTTGCTTGAGTTTTCAGGATCTACTCAGGTTTGCTACAAATATAATATTTTATGACATGATTTTTTATGACCAGGCTTTCAGTTACTACTAAGGTTTACTAGCAAGACATGAGCTATTTCTGGAAAGCACAGCTACCTTCCCAAAAAGGCATGTTTTAATTTTCCTCCAAAACCCTGTGGACTAGCACTTTTATTTTCCAATCAAGGCTTCCCACAGACTAATAACAATCATAATCTGCCATAGAGACTTCATGTGCCAATGAAAATATGGTGTAGTAAGTCCCAAGTGGCAGAACTGTACTGCAGATAGACAATCTGACGAGCACTCTCTCTCTTTGGGTTTCTGTGGAAGTTGGTATCCATGGCATCATGGTATAGTAGAACTGATCATGGTGAAGCCCCGGTGGACAAATATGGAAAACACTGAGTCTTAAAACACAAGTGCAGATTCAAGGAGAGATTGCATAGGTATCATCAAAATAAGAATTTCAAGGCTGGGTGGCCAGACATTAGGCCTTGATGACATAGTTCACTGATTAGAAAAGTTATTGCCTTATATAGTATAATATTGAGGCTATTGACATGAATATCTCACTCTGCATGGGCTGCAAGAATCACTATCTTACTGTGAGTTTCTATGAAATATAACCTGTCCCTCATATGTATTTCAACCTATTCTTTGCACTTCTTATTTCTTGGATCAAGAACAAACCAAATTAGAAGGAAACCGGTTCTCCAATGTGAATCAGAATCTTGTTTAGTCTATTAAGACTAAAAGCTATGTGCTCTGTCTGGGTCCTCTTGTGAAAAGACCTTGAAAGCAGACACTCCCCAGCCCAAGTCTCAGCTCTTGTTTGTGAAGAGGAGTAAGTTGAATAAAACAGACTTTCCTGAGAGATGAACTGATCTGGGGCCTGCAAGTCTGGGTCATCAGACTGGGTGGGTGTAGGATAGCATCTGCCTGTGGGTTCTTGACTGCCAACTCATGAAATGAGCAAATATAAAATGTGGTAACATACAAGGAGGGAGTGATTCCCTCCTGCTCCAGTGAGCCAGGATGCACGGGACCCAGGCCCAGAAAGTTGATGAGTTGCCGGTAAAGGAGGTCTGGTCCTGAATTACTGTTTGGATGAGAACTACCCAGAAGAGCCACTTCACCAAATGGGAATTTTGTGTAAATGTGAAATAAAATCCTAATTTGGTAAGCCACTGATATTTTGGGATTTTTTTTAGCAATTATCCCACTTTGAATAACACAATGAAATCAATGGTTTAAGACACTCATTTTACAAAAATCTTTTGTAATTAGCATTCTACAAATGCCAAATGATTTTTGCCTTCAAGCAGTTCACAATACAATCAACTTCCAGTAACTTGGATCTCATAATTCTAATAAATGTATTTAAGCTGCCTTAGCTTTTTATGTTTTAAAGTGTGGCATGTAGTAAGAATATCATAATTAAAAACTTCATGTACTTATCATTTAAAATGATGTTGAACCAACATTCCAAAGTCTTCACTGTGCATTTGATTTTTTGTCTAAATGCTATGCTAATATTGATAAATAATAAAGACTAATTTCTTTCTATGTTCTATGTTTTTATTAATATATAATCCCTACAGTATGAAATTCACCCTTTTGTGCACAATTCTGTGAGTTTTGAAAAATGCATTCATTTGTGTAAGCACCACTATAATCAAGGTATAGAAAAAATTGATCATTCCAAACATACTCCTGTGCCTCTTTGTACTCAGTTCATTTTCTTGGACACCAGTTACTGGCAACCTGATCAAATTTCTGTTCTCTATACTTGCCTATGCAAAATATCATATAAATGGAATCATTTTGCATCTGATTTCCTTCCCTTAGCATAATGTAGTTGAGATGTAACCATGTTGCTACATATTACAGTCATCCATTTTTTATTGTGTAATATTCCATTATATCTATGTGCCATGATTTGTCCATTTACTATTTTAAAGCACATTTGCATTATTTTTAATTTGGGGCATTTAAGAACAAAACTGTTGTGAACATTCAAGTGTAGATTTTTGGCTGAAAATATGTTTTTATTTCAATTGGGTGAAATGAAGTTTCAAGCTGGGCACAGTGGCTCACACCTGTAATCCCAGTACTTTGGAAGGTGGAAATGAGAGGATTGCCTGAGCCCAGAGGTTCGAGATCATCCTGAGCAACTTGGCGAGACTTCATCTCTACAATAAAAATTTTAAAAATAAAAATTATCTGGGCACGGTGGCACATACGTGTAGTCCCAACTACTTGGAAGGTTGAGGCAGAAGGATCGCCTGAACTATAGGTCAAGGCTGCAGTGGTTGTGAACTGCGTGCCACTGCACTCCAGCCTGGGCAACAGAGTGAGATTCTGACTCATAAAAATAAGAAAACCCACATAGGTGTTGTGTTTTTAGGTTGTGTGGCATGAGCATGTTTAAATTCATAATAAAGTGTCAAACTGCTTTTAAAAGCAGCTGTACCGTTTGAATTTGCATCAGCAATATATGAGAATTGCAGTTATCTCATCAACAACTCTTGCTAGTGTCAGCTATTTTTTTTAAGGTTATCCATAGATGGGTTAGTGGCATTTCATTATGGTTTCAATTTACATTTCTTTAAGGACTAATTTTTTCCGTTCTTTTCAGTCACCTGCATGCCTTTGATGGGATGTTTTCTCAATCTTTTATGATATTTTCATTGAATTATTTTTCACTGTTGAGTTCTGATAATTTGCTTACTATTCTGAATACAGGTATTTTATAATATATGTGTTTGCAAATAACTTTTTCCAGTCTGTGATTTGTCTTTTTATTCTATTAACTGTGTAACTTTTCTGAAAATCAGTTGACCATATACATAGATGGGAATCAATTTCTGGACTCCTATGTTTCTTTAGTCCATATGTATACCTTTTCATTAATACTGAAATGTCTTAATTACTTAATTTATAGAAGGTTTCAAAATCAGGTGCCCAACTTCCTTCTTTTTTCAATTTTTTCCAAAACTTTTTCAGATATTCAACATTCTTTACTTTCTGCAAAATTTAAAAAATCAGTTTAGTAATTCATATAAAAATTTCTGCTGGCATTTTAATGGATCTTGTATTATATCTATGGGTCCATTTAGAAGATAATTAATATTTTAAAAATATTGTCTTTCACTTTATGAACATGGTGAATAACTCTCCATTTACTAAGGCCACCTTTGATCGCTTTCATCAGTGCTTTGTAGTTTCAAAATACAGTTCTAGCACATATTTCACTAGATTTATGCCTATCTTTTTTGTTTTTTATGAGCTATTGAAAATAGCACTGCTTTTTAAATTTTAGTTTTCAATTGCTTGTTGCTAGTGGTAGGTACTAGAGATTTTTGTACATTAACCTCATACCTAATGACCTTGCTAACTCCTGAATTAGTTTCAGCAGTTTTCTGAATATTAGTTGGATTTTCTACAAAGATAATTATTTAGCTATGAATAGAGACAACATTATTTCTTCCTTTCTAATCTTCTCCTTTTTTTCTTTCTTTTTTTATTTTTTTTTTTTTTTGGTATAGGTCCAGTATTCTGTCTGACATATTTGAAGAATTTCTATTAACATTTCTTCTGGTCTAAGTCTGCTGAAAAAAAAAATGTATTCATTCAGTTGTTTTCTGAAGAGTAATTTATTTCTCTGTCATTCTCAAAAAGATATTTTATCGGCATACAGAATTCTTAGTTGATAGTTTTACCCCTGCTTCAGAATTGTAAAGACATAACACTACTGGCTAGTATAGTTTCTAACAAGACATCTGCCTTGATTTTGATTTCTGTTCGTCTGTATGTGATGTATCTTTTTTTCCCTCAGCCTGCCTTCAAGGTTTTTACTTTATTTTTCACCTCTTGACAGTTTAAGAATCATGTATCAAGATTTTTGTTGGCTTATTTTCAGTTATCTTATTCAGCTACAGTTCTTGAAATTGTGCGTTAATTTCTTTCATTATTTTTCTCAGCCATTGTGTCTTCAACTATTTCTTCTTTGCCTTCTGTCTCATTTTTTTCTGGAATTTCCAAATTGTATGTAAATTAGATTGTTTGATATTGTCCCATAGTCCTGGATGCTCTCTTCTGTTTTTATCATCATTATTATTTTTTCTTTTTGCTTCAAATCTCTATTGATTTATCTTTACTCTTACTGATTGTTTCTTGGCTTTATTGAGTCTACTTATTAGCATACTTCATCTCTGTTACTGTGTTCTTCAAGTCTAGTATTTCCATTTGATTCTTCCATATGATTTTCAATTAACTGTTGACATTTCTCAAACATTTTTGAAGACTGTCCATCTTCCTAAAGGACCTTTTAACTTATCATTGAGAGTTATTTAAAACCCTATGTCATAGTTCCCAAATCAAATTGTATTTGATTAGGGTTGTGTTAATTTCTTTGCTCAGTGATATTTTTTGTCCAACTTTTTCCTCTGATTCTTAAATTTGGTTGGCTCCAGACACTGTCTATAGGATAATAGACCCTGAGAAAAATGGTAGTCTGCCTTGAAATGAGCATGTCTCTCTTGTTTGTCCTATAGTCTTGTGCTGTGAGTGTTTACATGTGTACATCTAGAGGGTATGGGAACAACACAGTCATGAACTGATCTAGGCTTAAGTTTTGTTATTGACTATCCTCAGTGCACCAACAAATCCAAATTTCTCTAGCATCGCTTGTGATTAGAATGAGATATTAGTTGTTGTAGGGTTTCCCCAACACTCCTGTTCCACCCTCAGTTGTACACTTTCATTGTGAAACTGCATGCAGCAGAATATGTCTTTCCACATGCTGCCATTTGACCATGGTAAACTGCTATTACTTGTTCTTCAATTCTAGCTAGTCTGGTGATAGATAGTGAGCATTTACTCTCTGCTGTACTGTTCTGTCTCAATCTTAGGTGAATCTCTTGTTTCTGTGTTCCAGGGTTTGGGCTTTCTTGATGATTCTGCATCTTTTCTAACTTTATTACATGACTCATGTCATGGTCTGGACTGGGTGGTTTCCTGCCCACAAAACCTCAAGGCTTTTTTTTTTAGTCGGAGTCTCACTTTGTCACCTAGGGTGGAGTGCAGCAGTGAGATAGCTCACTGCAGCCTCACATTTGGGCTCACAAGATTTTCCCACCTCACCCTTCCCAAGCAACTCAGATTATAGGCACGCACCACCGTGCCCATTTAATTTTTAGAGATGAAGTCTGTCTATGCTGCCCAGGCTGTTTTCAAACTTTTGGTCTCAGGCAACCCTCCCACCTTGTGTGCTTCTGTGATTACAGGCATGAGCCACTGTACCTGGCTGTTTTTTTCTTGTTCTTCCTTAGCAGTGAGTCTTCATCTGTCTCTGAGGAAAAAAGGTCATTGTCCTTCCCCAGTGGTCAGGATTTTGTCCCATAAGGTACAGGGAAACAGACTTGGTAGAAAAGTATACCTTCTGCCTTCCTGCAGCAGCTATCACTGATTTAACTTAAACCTGCATCATGAAGGAAGTTAATTCTGGTTTTCCACCCTCCCCCAAGCATTTTTGTGAAGACTAGTCAAAGTCTGAAGAGAAAATCTTGAGAATAAGTGTGAACTCTTCTTTTATCTGTGGCTCCTAGAATTTTGTACTTACAGTACTTCACACTCAGCCTTCAGAAATCTGGTAAAACAATTTTTACTAGTTCCTATGGTGGCCTCATTTTCCCTTCATGCCCCCATATTTCTCTGGAAATACTTATCTTTCCTGAGATTTCATGCTAATTAGTTTCCCTACAACCTCAGCTCTCTTACCAATTCAAAACCAGTTATGATTTTGTAGAGTATTAAACCTTTTCTTGTTTTAGGGTAGAGGCAACGATCTTTCCAGCTTTTTGCAAGCTAAGTGGAAGATAGAACTAGCTAGATTACTACTTTTTCCTATTAAGTATGAAAGGACAGACCAGGAGTGGGAAGACATTTTTTATCTTGTTCTTTTTTTTATATTCAATATTTTTTATTATGGTATTGTGGGGTACAGTTAAGGGTTAGGCATACAAAAATGCTTCGTTCAGTCACCCTTGTTGATAAGAGGTGTCTCCCCATCCCCAGACAGATATTTACCATCATTCTTGTTCTTAAACCCTGACACGATGAGGAAGAAATAGAGGCTATGTTTTGGAGAAATGCATACTTTAGGTAAAGATTAACGTTGCTGACTTTGTCTTTTCAGAAACACAGGCTCCTTAAGCAGCATGACTAGTATCGACCCCCACTGTATACTAGATGAATGGTGAACAGGACCCTCCCCTCATGGTTTTCTGTTCAGACTTCCTGGTTCCAGGCATCAGAGGTATCTCATAGCTTTTGTCAGTGGGGCCTGGCAGAAGTGACAATAAAGTTTGCCTAGAGTACAGGGAGTTTGCAAAGCCTAAGACATCATGCATTAGGCAAGAGTTGTGCAAATCACAAAACTTGTGATTACAAAAGTTATGCAGATCACAGGGCTGCCCGCTGGGAATGCATAGGAGATGAGGGGAAGTGCACCTTCCATTAGCTCTAAGGATTGTTATTCAGGCATGTACAGGAGCACTGGGATCCTTATCACACCCTTCTCTAAGGGCTGTGATAATATAGGCAGACATTAGTGAGTCTCTACGCCACAGGTTCTCCAAGACATTCGCAGGTAGTCAATAAGGAAGTCAAGGCAGTCACACCTACCTGATTGTAACACCTCCAAGGGAAAGGATTAAAGCCGGGCTAGAGGGGCTATGGGTCCACACTCATCTAGAGTGTAGGCCCACTTCCTGTCTGTGGGAAGTGAACCTTTCTTAAATAAATCTTTTTTTCTTTCACTTCTTTGTGTGTTACAATTCTTTGCATTACTCAGATCTCTGGTTGCCAGTGTTCACCTCCAGCACACCGGCTCCAGTGGTACTGCGCCCCTCCCCATCTCTCCACCTCTCCTCCATCCATCCACCCTCACCCTATCCATACCCTAACACAGTAGACTTTGTTTTTAGAGTAATTGTATATTCCCAGAGAAACTGAACAGAAAGTGCAAAGAGTTTATATGTACTCCCTTGTCCCCAGCCCCCACCATGCAGTCTCTATCATTATCAACATCCCTTTTCAGAATGATATATTGTCAATTACTTTTTAAGGTTTGTTTTAACCTTCCAAGTATAAGTGTGGAAATGTGTACTAATTTTCAGCTAAGCAATCTGTAACAATGGCAAATAATGTTTGTTAGGCCAGGGAATTATAAACCAAACAAACTACTTCTCAGGAAGTAGTTTATTCTAATTCTACACATAATTCCTATTGATGCTCTTTTTTGGAATACTAAGGCTATGAACTGATGGTTAATGTTTGTGTGTCTTTACGAATGCTTCTTGAAGGAATTCATTCAATTTCTGGACAGACACCTAAAATGTTATTTTTATAGCTACAGTAGTAGATAGATGGTGGTGCTAAGGAATTGCTGGGTATTGAACTTGATGGATGAATAAATAAATAGATAAATTATTCACTTAAGGGTGCATGATGGATAAAGAATATATTGGAGAATGGTACCATACTTGAAATGCTCTCAAAATTATATTGAATCTCTTCATGCACACACACAAAAAATGTAAAGAGGTATACAAAGTTAACCCTTTAGTGTCAATTTGGATGAACTTCTTCCTCTCTCTTTTTTCCCCCATGACCTATAAGAAGATAGCATTTTCTATTGAGGAAACAGCAAGAATTTTGGCATGGATGGGGACTCATAGCAACAGAAACAAAGAAAAACTTAGGTCTTGATTGATTTTAGAACTTTTACTAAGTGTGGTTTGGTATTAAGTCATTGAAGACTTTAGATTAAATATTTGTGAACTGGGCAATAGTAGAATAAAGTATTGTAATAAAAGATAAATGTGATGGTCTGCAGAATAAATTATTTCAGGAATTCTCACATTTTATTATATTAAAAACACCTGCAAGGCTAATTAAAAGAGAGTTTACTAGATTCTATCTGCATAGATTTTGATTCAATAAGTCTTGGTTGAATGAAGCCTTTGAAAAGTATTGAATTACTTGGCTTTTATAAACTAAATGCCAAAATAATAGAAATCATCAGCATTAATAATAGAAAGGAAGGATCTATGGAACATATTTTTCAAAGTAAGAGCTGAATTACAGAAGTTGGATGAGAAGTACAACTTTCTCAAGAGTTTGAGTAAGAGTGACAGATAATGCTGGGGAGCCCTTGGTGAAACTTAGAATTGGGGAATTTATCTTTGTTGTCTGCAGATACGTTGAGAAAAAACAGTAGTAATTTGAACTTCTAGGTACTGTGATCAAAGCCCTCACGGCTGTAAAGTTTTGCCAGATTACTGCACAGAAAATATTCAACCAGCTTTTTCAATTCTGTGAGAGTTTAGAAACTAAGGTAAAGAATTGAGGCATGGTAGCTAGCACAGGTTAGACATAGATAGGTACATTTCCAATAGTTAGGTTTTAGGAAGCATTCAGACATTTTAAAAATTACATTTTACTGCAGGCCAAGCTGGCAGCCTCCCCACCCCCTTGGCAAATTAAAAGAAAACTCCATCAGATGGAAGACTAGGACAGTCCAACTTTTCAATTCATGGCTTAGCATAATAATCACTGAGAAACTTTCAGATTGCCTGTTGAAAGCGGAAGGCCAAAGACCACCTCTTAACTGGTCAAAGCCATAGAAATGATAAGGCCACCTTTTAGTTAAAACTTGTGGATGGTAGTCTGGCAGGTCTCTTGGGTGGGGGGGTGTTACTATGTGGTCAAGAAAAGACCCCTCCCCTTGTCTACTCCTATCGGAGCCCAGAAATGTCAATCTCTGTGGAGCCATGGTTACCTCCATTCCATCCATTAGCATATCAATAACTAGGAAGCTATATCTAGTTTGCAGACCAAAAAGCCTGGTTTTTCTTCTTTGAAAAACTTGCCAATGGCAAGTCTTTCTGCCACGAATCTTTCTTCTTCCTTCTTTCATTTCTAACTAATAAACTTTGTTTGAAAACTTTGCTGGCCACTCTAAAATTCATTTTAGAAACGAGCCAAAGAATCCACGGATTTTGCGCCACATCCCATCTGGCATCAGAATGGGAAGAATCGCTATCTTTCTGTTGTCCAGAATATCTCAGAACCTGTTGTTATGGACCAAGCAATGTTCAGATTATCTCCCTTGATACCGATAAGTCAAAGGGGCATGGAACAAGTTTATTTCTGAATTCAAATCCAGGGAGCAGAGGCAGACTGGAGGTCTTTCTAAAATGGTTCTGCTCCCCAACCCCTCAGGCCCCACAGTCCACTTTTATAGTCTGGAGTTGTCGGTATCTATACATTGGCCACATGATCAGCAGAATATAGTATAGAACTTACATTACAACTGCATTTTACATTTAGATAGTGACATTAGAGTAGAGGAAGTTTCAAGTCCTAAGACATCATGCTTTGAAAAAGTTATGCAGATCACAAGATTTATGATTACATTGACACTATATAGTTCAAAGAAAAGGAGTAAATAGGGATTTACATCCTTTAGCATAGTCTGCAAGGAAGTCAAGGATCCCCTGAAGCTACTTACTGGGAGTACATATAAGACAAGGGGATTCTCAGTAATGTGCTCAGAAATGTGCAGGAGTGCTTGAACCCTTGCCATGCCCTTCTCTAGGGACTGTGGCAATATGGACAAACATTAGTGGGTTCCTGTATCACTGTGTCAAAGGCATTGCAAAAGCCATGGTAACATGACTGAATGCATTAATGGATAGGTGATAAATGATACATTGGTGAGTGTAGAAGATTTAGTAGACAGTTATCAGACATTTGGGAAGTAGATAAGTTGGCATGTGGATAATGAAATGCATCTGTGGGTGGAGGAGCAGATGAGCCAATGGATGAGTGGGTTTTGAGATGGTGATAGACATTTGTATAGAAGAGTGCATATGTAGATGGTGGTGCTGAGGAATTACTGGGTATTTGTCTTTGTAGATTGAATAAATACATGGATAAATGATTCAATTAAGGGTGCATGGTGTATAAAGAATATAACAGAGAATGATACTATGGTTACATTCTCTCAATATTATATTAAATTTCTGCATATGTAGTAAAGCTTTGAAAAATTATGCAAAGTTAACCCTTCTGTGTTACTTTGAATAATCTTTCTTCTTTCTCTTTTTTCCCCTATAGATCATAAGATTCTCTCTTTTTTGCATCTTATTTGGAGTCTTAAATATTTTCATGCAATACTATTATTTTGGAACTTAGACAGTAAAATGAGACATGCACTGGATATCTACTGACACTTGTAAAGTTCACAACAGCCCATTATATCCTTTGCATATATTTCAGCAGAATAAAGCATAACTCTCTTGTATTCAGATGGATAAATAAGAAAATTCCAGAGCCAAAGGAGATGACTTTTTTCACCTGATATGAATAGAATCTCACTCACTTCTCACTAGAATAGGGGCATTGATGGCTAAGAGTCAGATTTAGGTTGTAGGGGAACATCATAAAATCTCACAATGCTAGCTCTTATGATTTTTTGTTAAAGGTGGCTCAGCCTGTAATTCCAGCACTTTGGGAGGCTGAGTCGAGTGGATTGCCTGAGCCTGTGGGTTTGAGACCAGCCCGGGCAACTTGATGAGACCTAGTCTCTACAAAAAATCCAAAATTAGCTGGGCTTGGTAGCATGTGCCTATAATTCCAGCTACTTGGAAGGCTGAGACCGAAGGATTGCTGTAGGTCAATGCTGGGGTGGCTGTGAGCATGCCACTGCACTGTAGCTTGGGCGCCAGTGAGACTCCAGCTCAAAAAAAAAAAAAGAATAACCTAAGATTTCAGTGGAATTTTGGAGGGAAGTTTTCTGCAGGGAGAATATAGGTGGCATGGAGGCTCTGCCCTTGAGAATTGGGAGTAGTGACAGCAATTAACACTCTATTGCATGAAGTTCCTGGGGGGAATCTGCCAGCCCCACATTGCCAATGTAGCCAATACCACATGTTATTAGTTCTGTGTGTATGAGCCAATTTGGAGCATCTGTGAACTTCCTTCCTAGTTTTTCTCAAATATAAACTAGTCCCAGGTGATTTCTGAGTCCTAGAGCCCAAGAGGTCTGGGACGCTCAATTTCTACGGTCCACCACTTTAATGGAAGAGAAATCTCTTTAGAAAACAACTTAATCTTAGACTCTAGGTGTTAATCCTAGAGGTTTATAGAGGGGCATGTATAGTACTGATGTGATTGGTTAGGGACTTTGGGTCAGAGATATGAACCATGAATAGTGAAGTATTCTCATTCTAAGTATTGCAGCAAATGTATTTTAAAAATTCTGCTTTCCAGAAGCTAGAGACTTAGGTATATTTTTATTGTATTGGTTTCTCAATTTCAAATTTTAATATAAGCAGAGAAAGAGTAAAAATAGATATTGGGGGAGATGATGATTTAATAATTAAAAAAAGAGATACCAGTCAGACATGGTGGCTCAGGACTGTAATCCCAGCACTCTGGGAGGCTGAGGCAAGAGGATTGCCTGAGCCTGGGGTTTGGAGACCAGCCTGGGCAACTTGGCAAGACCTCATCTCTACAATAAATAAAAAAATTAGCTGGGCGAGGTTGCATGTGCCTGTAGTTCCAAATACTCATTTGGAAGGCTGAGGCAGAAAATCACCTGAGCCCAGCAGTGGCTGTGAGCATGCCACTGTACTCCAGCCTGGGCAACAGAGTGAGACTCCAACTAAAAAAAAATAGAGAGAGAGAGATATCATGGGTGAATTATGCATCATTTTGGGGAAGACATTTAGGGGGAAATCCTAGATTAATAAAACATTTAGTTATACATTGATATTCATGAGGTTGTAGTAGGAGTACATTATCTTTCCAGAAAAGATAAATTGTCAATTGTTTTAAAGTCTCTTATCTCAATTCCCTGAGGGTGCGTATACAAAACATTTTATTTTATTTTCAATAGAAAAAAAAGAAATGTAAGATGATTGGATGAATTGTTCAAAGTCAAAAGGCTCTTCGAATGTGAACTGGGACTAGAACTGATATCCCCTGACTCTCATTTCAGTGCTGGTTCCTCTCGAATGGGCTGTAGAATTGCACTGTGGAAACTTGCAAGAATAAGGGAAATGTATGGCAAGAGAATACTGTATTCTTAGATACAGGACAAGAGATATACAGAGGTAAGAACTTACAGAATGAGACCATGATAAAATATATTATCAAAGGTGTATTTCAGGATTGCACATGTTTAAAAAACTAGATCTTAATAATTGGATTCAGATTTTGTAAAAAGTCGGGTAAGCAAATTAAAACAGGAAGTGAGTAACAAGACTCCAAAGAAGAAAAACTAATTATCTTCTCAGGATATAAAATCATCTTTGAGACATCGTCCATCCTGTGCCACTGGGGTTCCCTGTTTCCAAATGTTAAGGTAATGGAAATATTACTGCCCAGGATGGATGCATTCAGTGTATACAACAACCAAGTGTTCATCCACAGATCAGATGAATCTTCCTCTTATCAACAATGCCATTTTCATTGACACGTCAACTGTGTAAAGGTATGCTTCTGGTTTATTTGATCAGCATAAAAGAAAAATATCTGTAGCTTGTGTTATCTTTATATGCTCTGTTTCTATATCTAGGACTCTATTTGTCTCTGCTGAGACTGTAGAGGATTACAGTACGGAGGCCAAAAATGAGGAAGACTCCAAAAAAGTGTTACAAAAGGTGATGCATAAGCACATTTTCCCAAGGAAGAAAACTTGTGGCATTCCATTCCTTAGCTGTAGGACATCATGTATGTTATGATGTAGGGCATCATCTCTATAATATGGGTGATGGGCTTACCCTCAAGCCTCACTTTGCTTGAGATCAGATTGTCAATCCTTATTCAGTTTTATCCAATCATACACTCTTTGATTGACAGTATTGGAAATGATTATTATTCTGGAATCTTACTGGAGAATGAGGCATGAAGAATACTCTTAGAGTATGCATACCTTCTGAACCTTTCTGAATCGATACTTTACTTTTTCAATTGTGTAGGGAGAGATAGAATATAGCGTATTGAAGTAGCCAGCCAAAAGAAGTGGGAGATGGTTTCAGATAGTTTTAAGCATTATAACACATTCACCAGGTGTGATAGGATAATAAAGTGTGGCACTGATGATTACAAATAGAAAATCTAACTAAGTGTCAAGCTTTGGATATTTCCTTCCTTATAAAAGCAAACTGACTATTTTGGAGGGTTAGTCCATTGAGTAGCCATGGAATTTCAATACAATTAGAAGTGATAAGAGAAATATGTGAACAGTAGCATTAGAAGACATTTCCAAAACACTACAAGTAATGATCCCGTCTGTCTGGCACCAACATAGTGAAGAGTTCCATCAATGCTTATTTGATTTTTGACTATAGGTTTCTTATCTTTTTCTTTGTGAACCATTGCTCATAGTTTCTTCAAGGCCTCGTTATTCTTATATTAGAACAAGAATATGGAGAGGACATGGTAAGCTGAAAGGGAACATTATGTGAAAAGTCATATTTTTACTTGGGGCACTCTTTCCTCTCAGACATTCTGCAAAGTTGTAGAAGTGGGCATGAATGGGACTCCCATCTGGAAGATGAACTGTTCAGAGTTTAAGTGAATTATAACACATTAGTTGAGATATGCCTGATTCCACAATTCCAAAATGCCAGATGCTTACACCAAACATTAGTGTAAATCACTGCCTGTGAATGACCTTTGGTAATATGTTTAACTCGACTTAAGATCTTGACCCTCCTGATAGTCATTTTTAAGATGGGGAGAGGAAAGGGCAACTTTAGAGAAGAGACTATATTTGCTAGAAGGCAAGCCTGATATAGAGAGTTGCAGAGAATGGCACAAAGCTGTTTAACTTTTAGATGAAGTATTAGAAGACAGACTCAGGGAAAGGGAAGCAGAAAATCTAAAGTCAAATTTTATCTGTCCCATCCAGGTGAAGTCTAGTCCAGGTTCTAACATTAGCTAGCATTATTGTGCAAATTTTTCACTCCTTATCTTTTGTTCAGGTGACATATATTTTCAGCTAAAGTTGTTAAAGATAGTTGTCAATTCATTCAAAAGGAAAAAGTATAGCAGATTTGTAAAGGAGAAATAGGTT
Organism: Tarsius wallacei; assembly: GCA_963574415.1. Lineage (NCBI taxonomy): Eukaryota > Metazoa > Chordata > Mammalia > Primates > Tarsiidae > Tarsius > Tarsius wallacei. Next base: position 46,649 of record CAUYQG010221078.1, read on the forward strand.
GAGAAATAACATTTAACTTGTAACAATTTAGATTCAGTTTTTACAATAAAGAAAATAAAACAATTTCCACGGGATGAGTGAATAGACTTGTTTTATTGTTTAAAAAAAGATTGATTAAAATTTAACTTTTGAGCTGGGCTCGGTGGCTCAGCCTGTAATCCCGCGCCTTTGGGAGGTTGAGGCGAGTGGATTGCCTGAGCCCGCGGGTTCGAGACCCGACTAGGCAACTTGGCGAGACCTCATCTCTACAATAAATCAAAAAATTAGCCGGGCGTGGTAGCGCGCGCCTGTAGTTCCAGCCACTCAGAAGGCTGAGGCGGAAGGATCGCCGGAGCCCAGCAGGTCGAGGCTGCGGTGGCCGGGAGCGGTCACTGCACTCAAGTCGGGGCGACAGAGTGAGACTCCAACTCAAAAAAAAAAATTTAACTTTTAAATTAGGTGTGCTTTGTTATGTACAAAGAATTATGTGAGGAACTGGAACACCTATTTTTTTGGTATTTATTTCTTTGTCACAGAAAGAACATTTCAGTTCTGATATTTACTGTAACTAA
>CAUYQG010221096.1:0-11318 GCA_963574415.1 Tarsius wallacei
GGCATATCAGAAATCTAAATGTAAAAGGTGAAAACTACTCAAGTACTAGAAGAAAAGACTGGTGAATCCCTCTACAAATATTCTGACCGTGACTCAAAATCCAAGCCCAATCCAATAAAAGAAAAGCTGGATTCATTAGATATATGAAAATAAAATATTTTGTATGTAATAAACACCATTAGAAAGATCAAAAGACAATGAACTAGGAGAAACACTATAACATATACCATATAAATGGCAATTATTCCTAAGACAAAAAAACTTTTAAAAAATGAATGGAAAATGTGCAAAATTCCTTCAGAAAAAGATGAGCAAAAGAATAGACAACTCTCAAAAAAATATTAAAATCTCTACTGAACACGAGAAAAGATGCTCAACTTTTGCCATAATAAGAAAAATGCAATTAAACTACGCAAAGATTTTTCACCCATTAGATTGGCAGAAATTCAAAAGCTTGACAATATATTCTAATTGCCAGGATATAAAGAAGGCGCTCACTGCTCACAGCCATGCAAATGGCACACTTTTTATGAAGAACTCGGCAGTATCTAACAGAATTATCCTCCAACCCAGAAATCCAACTCTGAGGACGTTCCCCTCAAATTAAACCTCCTGTAACACAAAATTACACACACAAGACTATCCATAGCAACATGGCCTGCGCTGTAACTGCAGAACATTGAAAACTACCTAAGGCCGGGCTCGGCGGCTCAGCCTGTAATCCCAACACTTTGAGAGCCAAGGCAAGTGGATTGCCTGAGCCCGTGGGTTCGATACCAGCCCGGGCAACTTGGCAAGACCTCATCTCTACAATAAATCCAAAAATTACCTGGGCGTGGTAGTGCAAGTCTGTAGCACACCTGTAGTTCCAGCTACTTGGAAGGTTGAGGCAGAAGGACTGCTGGAGCCCAGCAAGTCGACGTTGGGAGGCCGTGAGTGTGCCACTGCACTCCAGCCTGGGCGACAGAGTAAGACTCCAACTCAAAAAAAAAGAAAAAGAAAAGAAAAAAGAAAAAAAAGAAAACTACCTAAAAGCCCAAACGTAGAAGACTGGTGGCCAAACGACATTATATGTACACAAAGGACATTATATGCACCACACACTATGGACAGAACTATGCAGCTGTAAAATTAATTACTCGTAGGCCAGGCTCAGTGGCTCAGCCTGTAATCCCAGCACTTTGGGAGGCTGAGGTGAGTGAACTGACTGAGCCCACGGGTTCGAGGCCAGCCTGGGCAACTTGGCGAGACCTCATCTCTACAATAAATAAAAAATTAGCCGAGTGTGGTGGAGCCCGCCTGTAGTTCTGGCTACTTGGAAGGCTGAGGCAGAAGGACTGCCAGAGCACAGCAGGTAGAGGCTGTGGTGGCTGGGAGCGTGCCACGGCACTCCAGTCTGGGCAACAGAATGAGACTCCTATTCAAAAAAAAAAAAAAAATTAATTACTCGTGAGGTAGTGTCCTAGGATCTGACTACAGAGTAATTTCTATGGTATATTTTTAAGTGGAAAAAAGGAAAGTACACCAGAGGACATACAGTATGCTATCTTTTGTTTTTGAAAGAAAGGGAAATGAGAAAATATATGTGTATTTTCTTAACTTTACAAAAGAAATCAGAAAAGAGATTGGTTACCTACAAAGTGGAGCAAGTCCAAGATCAAGGGACATGAGAGGGAGCTGACACTGCTCTGAAATGACATGCTTTTGTAGTGTTGACTTTTGAAGCATATTAAATAACGCTTAAAGGAAAAACAAATCAAGAGGATGGGGAAGGGATCCTAAAACAGATGATCCAGGTGTAATTTAAGCAAACAACAAAACCACACTGATGGAAGAATCTGCCCATTTAACCTAAAGTTAAAATTGATTAGCATAAATGTTCACACTATCTTATTAAAAACCTTTACTGCAGGACATTTTGTGATGCTCCCTTTTTCATTGTTGATATTGGCTATCTGTGCCTTCTTTTTATTTGACATTAATTAATCTCACCAAATTTACTGTCATCAATCTTTTCAAAAGAACAAATACATGATAGATGCTCTCTACTGCATATCTGTCTTTTATGTTATCAACTTCTCTTTTTTAGTATCTAACGACTTCCTCTGGGTTTGGTTTGCTGTTCTTTCCTAACTTCTTGAAATGGATGCTCAGATCACTAAATATCTTCCAGACCTTCTTCTTTTCTACTATATGCATGTAAGGCTATGAACTTTCCTCTGAGTATAATTTTAGCTGCACCCCACAAATTGTGATATACAGTATTTTCATATAAATTCTAATAAAAATATTTTCTAAAATCTTCTAATCCCATTGTGATATCTTCCTTGATTATGGCTTACTTAGAAAAAAGTTTTCTAGTTACCTTTTGCTATTATTTTAGTTTAATCTAGAGAATACTGTTCCATTTAATTTCAGTTCTCTAAAATACTGAAATTTGCTTTTGCCTCAACAAGCTAACAGCTTGGGTGAACGTCCGTCCAGTCTACTTGTAAAGAATGTGTATTCTGCAGTTGTTAGGTACAATGCCTAGACATGTCAGGGTAGGTTTAATAATTGTGTTGTTCAACTCTTCTATATCCTTTATCAGTTGCAGAGAAAGTGTAAAAAAAATTTTCCCTCTATGATTGTGATTTGATTTCCTCTCCCTAGTTCTTTTTAAACCTGTATTATAACCACTAAAATTATTTCTGGATGATCTAGACATTCCATTATAGAGAAGAGAAAGGTGAATGCCCTCATCTATGCTGATAAAAATTGCAATTTTTTCAGCTAATTATTATCTAAAATGGCATAATATCACCTATCTCAAAAGTAAAATCATTTTCATAGACATCCTCCAAAGTTTAATTGGGTCATATCTAATAACTCCAGACAGCAGACCAATCTGCTTAATTACTCAGAGGTACATCTTGCAACCAATCCATACTGCCGAGCACATGGGGAAACTAGCAGTGCTCTGCAACGCATTCCACAGACAATTATGGGGACTCTTCTACAGCCCTGAGGTACTAACTTTTCCAGACCAAAATTACCTTGGTTCTGCTATCCGGCAAAGATGGCAAATCTCATCCACCAAGCCGAGACACCACCTCAAAATTACTCTTTCAAGGCTCCAGACCACAATCCCTGGCACTGGTGTGACCCAAGAGCCACGACCACCTCCACCCTGGCAGAATCCCTGATGATCTGACCACCTATGTGCTCAGGTGGCTAACAGCTGGGGAAGATTCTTGCATGCAAGTAGTCCTTCCAAGATTCTCGGTGCCCAGGTATAGAATCGGGGTCTTGATGGGTGCCCTCCAGGTTCAGGCTGGGCATCCCCCTCCAGTGTGGACCAGGCACCCGCCGACGCAGTCTGGGGACTTTTTGCTTCTCCTGCGACAGCAGCAGATGACGATGATCTCTTTTCTCTCTTTTGCCATCAGCCCCGAGGACAGAAACCGCTTGTTCATCCAACAGCCACAGCCCAGCAATGCCCAGCAACACCCAGCACACAGACGCCCTTCCTCCACACTTCCCTACAATCTGTCCTCCACCAGCAGGCCTCGCGAGCCCTTCACAACCCAAGTCAAATGACGTCATTTCCCTGCTCCAAATCTTGCTATGACTTTTCCTCTCAGAATAAAATCCAAAATGCACCACAACCCACGTGGCCTGGCCCTACACAGCTGGCCCCTTCCGACCTCTGCCATCACCCCCCCCACACCCTGCCTTCCCTGCAGTTCCTCAAGGGTACACCTGCTGTTCCTCCCAGAAGGCACCTTCCCAAAAACCTGCCTAGCCACTCAAGCCTTCACTTTAGAGAGGCTCCCCTGACCCCCTGCCAAAAATGCAGTCTCAGCTGTCTCTCCCCTCACTTGCTGTGCTCTCTTTATGGCCATTATGACTACATACATTTACATGCTGTTTGTTTATTCTCTTTCTCTCCTACCGTGATGTGAGCCCCATAAGAAAAGGCAGGAAATTTGCTCTCCAAACAGGGGTCGGGAATTTCTGCCATAAAGGGCCAGGTGGTAAATATTTCATCTTCTGTGGATTCGGCAGTCTCTGCTGCCTCTACTCATCCCTACTCAGCTCTGCCCTGCAGCACTAAAGCAGCCCCAGACAGGCATAAGTGAGTGGGCATGTCTGCGCTCCAAGACGATTTTCGTTACAAAATCAGGCCACGAGCCAGCTGTGGCCCCCAGGCCACAGCTTATGAACCCTGGTCTGGAACAAGCTGGGCACACAGTACGCTGACTTCAAATTCATCAGGCATCTCTCTCTTGGTCTCTAAAGCCACCTTTAATTGATAACATAAAATACTGGCACTGCAGGCTCACCAGAAACAATAACTTCAAACTACCTCTATACGTCGTTCCCCAACAGGTCCACTTGAGACCACTGTCACTCCTGAATATGGAGGGTAAGCAGTGTGCTCACTCCCACACTAGGAAGTATACAAACCTCAGCTTGACCCTCCACAGAATTATCTTCAAGTTACACTTTTACTTCATTTAAGGGCATTACAATAAACAGGCTTACAAGAACCACTGTTCTACGTGCCATAAAAACGTCACAGAGCACATCACCTACTACACCTGTTAATGTAACTGACACAGAGCCCCAAATGAAATCAGGGAACATATTAAGGAAAGAAAACTGATGTGTTCTTCATAGGCGGTGAGAACAACAGCACAGAGCTGAGGATGTTTCCTTTCCACTTGGCCACCAGGATGTTCAGCCAAGTTCCCAGTCAGCCTAGGGCAGAGACTAGTTGCGTCACCAATACCCATGCCCTCTCTCCAGGGTTCACAGCTCTGCCATGCTTCCAGCCTAAAGCAAGCTCAGTGAGGCCACATCTGAGCATGGCCAGAGGGATGAGACATGATGTGTCTGGTCCATAAAAACCTGGCACAGGGCCCTGTCCATGTTCCCAACCCATCAATTGACCTGAGCAGGTTCCCAGTTCCCACCAGAGATGAATCACAGGGTGGAAAGAGGCTGACCAATCACGCGGAAGCCCACCCCACATGGTCCTGCCAAGCCCCCACATGGGTGAGAGGCGAGGCTTCCTGCGTTAAGTCAGTGACATCCTGCAGTGATGGAAGCAGTCAGCCCTTACATCTGAAACACCAGCTGGAGACTGAGCCCTCCTGACATCACAGTTTGGGCTATTTTCATTTCTGGTCCTCATACTCTTGTGATCCTCATTTTTTATATTTTGTTTTATTATTATAAGTATTTCCTCTAACTAATTTAGATCTGCATTTAATGAGGGCCAAGAGAGACAAGCCTCTACTGGTTATGTTCAATAAAATCATAAGCATCTCACACAATGAAAATCTGGATAAAGGACATATTCCGTTTAAATAAAACTCTATTTGTAGCTTTCATCTCCACACAAGGTGATCTGAGTTATATAAGTGTTCAAAAGAAAAAAGGACGCCGAGTAAATATTAAAATGCAGGGCAACATATTTGGCCTTAAGTGAAATTTGACAATCATTAGAATCTAAATAGTCCAAGAAATAAAACCACAAACTTGTAAACGCCCATGTAGCAAGAAAAAGTAACCAGAAACATAGCTTAACATAAAGTAGCCACTCTAAACCCTTTGTGCCCAATCCGCAGACAACCCTTTCAAATGATGTTCTGGAGTTTTGCAGTTTCTATAATATTTTGAGGGGCAGCATGGAGGGAACTGGACATGTCAGAAACGGAAGAAGTTTTTAATTAAGCCTATGTAATGCGATGGACAAACAGCAGAGAAGCTATGAACGTTTTAACGGCAGCTCAGGTTGAACTTCATTATCATTGATAAACTTTGTAACCATTCTAAATTGCAATGCCAACTTCTGAAAAGGAGTAATGTTTTAATAATCTTCCTCGCTGGGATATCTCAAAGAACAATTCACATTCTAGCGAAGCCTTGGGAGACAATGTTGTTTGCAGTGTGTAATTAAAACCTGAAAACAGGTGTGTGGGGAATTGCGGGGTTTCTGTGCATTTCTGGTTTTTAGATCCAAAATCAGGAAAACTAAATTTTTCAAGATGTACAAAAGTGGAGACAGATACTATATGAAAAACCAAAAATAGAGATGTGCTTTAAATCTATGGGGTTATTTTTAAGATATGTTTTTCTATTTCTACTGAAAATGGACAAGTGTCCCATATTGGAAAATTATAATCTTTACCCAAAATTAAAATCTTACTGTTGAAGAGATGGTAGTCAGTCTCTTCCTCCTCCTTCTAAGCTGTGCAACAGCCATGGCCTCTCTCAGAATGATATAAACATAAGTTGCTCCCTCTGTCTCTCTACCACGTTTCTGGTTAATGTCATCCCTCAGCGTGGACTAGAATTTCTTCCACGCACCATGGGAAGCAACTGAAATTGGGCAAGCACGGTGGCGCATGCCTGTAATTCTGGTACTTTGGGAGACCGAAGTGGAAGGACTACTTGAGCCCAGGAGTTCAAAGCCAGCTTGGGCAATATAGCAAACCTCATCTCTAAAAAAATACTTGTAAAAAACAATTAGCTGGGCATATTGGCATGCAACTATAGTCCCAGCTACTTGGGAGGCTTAGGTGGAAGGATTACCTGAGCCCAGGAAGTCAAGGCTGTGGTGAGCCATGGTCATGTCACCATACTCCAGCCTAGGTGACAGAGTGAGAGAGTGAGACTCCAACTCAAAAAAAAGAAAAGAAAAAAATCCATGAGCCTCTCCACAGATGTTAATTCTACACTCGGGATGGAATACAGACCAGCAGAAAGCTGCAAAGCCAATTCAGAGCTGAAAACTGTCTAGGTAACATACTAACACAGGACTACATAACAGGAAAAAAAACCACCTTGTCATGTACGTATTTTGAGGGGTTGGAAAATAAGTGTGATGTGAACAGAGCAAAATGACTCAGTCCTAATTGTGTGACTTACATGGTAGTGATAGTGCCCTGCTTATTATGTAATCATGAATCAAAACACATGACATTTTCAGTCAATCTAAAAATACTTGTTGAGTATCTACTATGTGCAAAGAATGCACCATTTCATGCATTTCACTGATAACTAGAGCCCCATGGATTCCAGTTCACAGCCAATCACACCCATACCTGCATACAGCAATATGATTTCCCCAAGCCATTCGTGTGCAAAAAATGCTAACAGCTCTCAATGAGAGGATGCTATGAGATGAACTGAAATGGACCTGCCACAGCATGGGAACAAAACCTTCAGCATGTACTGGAGCAACTTTTAAAAACCCAATACAGCTTTCAATTGCTAGAAAACAGAAGTATTCAAAGGCCAAAGGTCACAAAGGCTGTGAGAGGACGGCCAGTGGGAGAAGGCACTGAGCGTCACCACGGGGAACTGAGCTCAAGACCTAAACGAAGGTCTCCACAGGACTGCAACGGTCAAGAGGTTATCTGGGGAGCTAGAGCACACACCCAAGCACAGATTCCACCCAAGGCACCATGCTATCTGGTTCCCGCCCGCAAGGAGTTTGAGAGCTAGTTAGCAAGACAACCTATACTGTTTCACCTCGCTGGAACATAGGCTTTCTAAGGGCAGCAGCCTGGTCCCCGGTAACCAGAAGAGCAAGCACCAAGTCTTAGGTAGGCTGGCAAACAAACATGTAGACCCACTGAAAAGAAACATAAACCAAAACCACGAGAAAGAAAAATTAAAGTACCGAAAAGTTTCAAGAACATATAACACAACACAAGATACTTTAAATCAATGTCAAGACCACTGTTCTTAGGCCAGAGAGCACCCTAAGAACAGGTCCTGGGGAAATTTCAAAAAGTACAGAGTTGAAAAATCATCCCAGATGCTAAGCTCAGAGCCAAGGCCTAGAAGCTCCAGAAGACCTGGAAAATGAGAAACACTCTGGGATGTTTGGGATGCTTACAATGTTGAAAATTTTAAAAAGAAGAGGGTCAACAGAAGAGCTAACCTCCCAGGAAACAGGCATGGGTCAGGGAAAGAGAAGAAACAGCAGGGCTGTCTCCAAAGCCTAAGACTGAAATCTGAGTGTGGAAAAAGTATTCTAATCTAAACATAGATCTAAACACATCTATGAAGACAGCATGACAGGCTCTGACACAAAATGGGCATGGAGGTAGGCAGCAGAGAAAGAGCCAACAGGAGACAGTATCCATCAGGACAGGGCAGCAAAGGAGAAGACAGTCGGTCACCAAGACAACAAGACCTGGAGAGACAGCAGCACCTAGGGAAAGGCAAGGCCAGCCCAAGGGGCCACCCTGAGGAGGACCAGCCAGTCCTAGGAAAAGCATGTCTTGAGAACGGAAGGCAAAGGGGGTTCCTACAAAGAAAAAAGTTCATAAGAGAAAATAAAGTCACTGTCAAAAAATTTTTTTAAAAACATTCTGCACAAGAGCCCCCTCTCCGGCTACTGCAATTCTCTCCTCTTCACATCAAGTTTTAGAAAGAACCGCTGCCCGACTGGCTTCCCCCCAGCACCCTCCCCTCCATACCGCACCACAGTCGGTCGGTTCCTGCCAAGACCACGCATCCTACCCTTGCGTATCCCAGCAGAAATGTCTCAACCGCCAGCCAGCTGGACGTCTCGCCAGCACCCTCTCTCCTGCTTCCTTACCAGCATCTAAACATGCTTAACCCAGGAGGCAGAGGCTGCTGTGAGCCGTGATCGTCATGATTGTGCCACTGCACTCTCAGCCTGGGCAACAGAGCGAGACCCTGACTCAAAAAAATAATAAATAAGACAAACATGCTCAAATCCCTCCATTTAAAACAAAAACAAAAACAGAGCCCCCCCCCCCAGCCCTTGGTCCACCCTCCCTATAGCCCCCTCAACCACCAGCATCTAACTCCGTGCACAGGGTTGTCCACACGCTCCGGGGGCTCCACTTCCTGACTCCCACTCGCTGTTAAACCCAGACACAAAGTGGCCTCTGGCTCCTGTCCCCGGCACTCTGTGGCCATGGTTGTGCACTAAATTACTAACGAGCCCAGGCTGCTACGCACGCCTTCTCTGTTGAGTTCTCTGGGACACCATGACCCGGACCTTCCCAGTCCCAGCGTGGGAATCTATTATCCGGCCTCTTTCAAATGCAAGAGCGCCTGTGCTCTCGCCCCATGCCACTCCTCTCCTTACGCCACACATGCTCCTTGCACGACCTCACCTCCAACAGCCTCTGCAGCAAGCACTGCACAAAGGCAGAGGTCCTGAGTCCGTTCACTGCACCCTTCGTGTTTCCATCAAAACAACTGCCCACTGAGTAAACAGAACGCCAGCAACTTGCATATTTATGTCCTAACAACTTAGTGCCCCTTTGGAAGAGGTACACTTTCAATTGGAAGAAAAATTGTATTCTTATGTCATTCTTCAACAACCACAAGTATTTACTGGCATACGTACACCTGTTGAGCACTGCACCATTTCTTTCAAACCCTGGAGTCAGACTGGACACCACCATCCTCAATTTCACCCTGACTTCCATACGATGCAGCAACCACCGAAAGCCCCCCTTTACAAAGATGAGGCCATCTAAGGAACAGAGTGCAATCCGGTCTAGAGTCGTTTCAGTGGCGTGAGCAGTAGCGTCCACACAGTGGGATGGCTGTGAAGCATTGTTGCCCTTCCTTCAACAGTGAGGCATCCTCCAGTCTCCCTGGGCGTTTGCCGCGGCACCCTGGCTAACAGTTTGGGAATTCTCCAATGTGTATCTCCAGCCCAGATGTCTCCTGATACCCAGATGCCTACTGCAGCTAACTGCACTATGCCCCAAAGGCACCTAAAACTCAATCCAGTCAAGTGTAACCCATCATCTTCTTCCCCAAAGGGATGTTGCTTCCCCCTCTCCAGGGATGGCACCATCACCCGACCACCCAGGCAGAATAGGGCACTGCCCTAAACATCTCGGTGGCCCAATTCCCCTGCCACACACACACACACACCCACACGCAGCCAATCAATGACCAAGTTCCAGCAATTCTACGTCCTCAAATGTTCCTCCTTCCAGCCTTCCCCCTTCTAATCCAGCCTCCCAATGGCAGTCAAATCGTGTCCTTCTTTTGCTCAGAATTCTTCACCCGTTTCCTACTGCCCACAGAGGAGCCCAAAGCCCACCCAGCAGTCACAAGCCCCTCCACGGAGTAGCCCTAGCACTTCTCCAACCTTGCTCCTGCTACTTCTCCACCTGCACTCGACCGCACCACGGTACAAGGTATGTGGTGTTTGTTTCCAAGCTCCCCAGTGCACCAACTCCCTGACCATCTCTACACACTCTCTCCTCAACCCTGCCCAACCCCTCCTCCTGTTATTTCCTCTGTGAGGCTTTCCTCATCCCTCTGAATAATTCCGAAGCTTGGGTCTGTGGTCCTCCTCTGAGCTCCTACAGCCAGCCCCTTTCAGAACCTGGATCATTGTAACCAATGGTTCAAACTGTCTGAGACCCGAATGGCGTGGCAAGTCCATTGGGCTGGCAGAGGCCTCTGTCTTGTTGATCTCTGTATCCCCAGCACATATTATAAACTGGAAAGTACACTGGAGAAAATGGACTAGGTGGTGCCCATGAGGCTGCCACACCCCTCGCTGATTACTGACCAATCACAGTGCTTATTCCTGTACCATAATCACGTGTTCTGGCAAATTATGAACACCTTGAAAGCTCATCTCTTCTTTCGCAACCCCAGTGATTAAAAAAGTGTCTGTTACTTAGTAGGCACTCATTAAATGGTTTTTAAATATAAAAGGTTATTGGAAAAAATCTGGAAGGATACTCCCCACAGTAAGTTGACACTAAGACTTTTATTCCATAAATCTCTAGACTGACATTAAACTTACCTTATAATGTGATTCATGTAGGTATTGATGGCATAAAATATTCCTGCATTTCTAGCATAAAATCAAGCCACAGGTAAGATACCAGCCATGCCGGGCTCGGTGGCTCAGCCTGTAATCCCGTGCTTTGGGAGGCCGAGGTGAGTAGATGGCCTGAGCCCGCGGGTTCGAGACCCGCCTGGGCAACTTGGCGAGACCTCATCTCTACAATAAATCAAAAATTAGCCAGGCGTGGTAGCGTGCGCCTGTAATTCCGGCTACTCGGAAGGCTGAGGCGGAAGGATCGCCGGAGCCCAGCAGGTCGAGGCTGCGGGGGCCGGGAGTGGCCACTGCACTCCAGTCGGTGTGACAGTGAGACGCCAACTCAAAAAAAAAAAAAAAAAAAGATAGCATGAGATGCCAGGAGGTTTCCTAGGGGGTGGAGGTATATCCACACTGCCTGCGGTATACAGTCGAGGAACAGGCCCGGGGAGTCAGCTGACTTGCAGGGCGTCAGGGTGAATTTTAC